>CAMOHE010031808.1:0-35233 GCA_946598075.1 Artocarpus hirsutus
TAGTCATCTGACCTGAAATCACCATGGTTTCCTACATGACAAGTTTTATATTTTGACACAATCTAATATTATCTTTAACAGGATAATGAAATAGATTGTTGTTGGATATAGAGTGAATCATGTGAGGAATATGAGTGATTAAGAAGGAATTTATCCCTCATTTATTATGAGAAAGATATCTGTGGGCCCCTCGATAAGTTAGACTGAAGAAAAATGTATGGCCATACTGGAATGAATTGATAAGGGTTATCAATATCAGTCTACTTAACATCGAGAAATAATATGATTGAATAGTATAAGGATGACATAAACCATGCCTTATGTTCAATCAAGGTATCTAGAGACAAAAGGACTTTAATACTTATTGTTGATTAGGTTATATTGGATTATTGACATTCGCATAACTTGGGTAATCATAATGTCTTGCTAGAGGCCACTTATTATTTGTGGTGCAGAAACAGAATTTCAAGCCCACTATCAACGTTATGTGAACCTACAAGGTCGTACACTTATAACAAACCAAGAACGAATTTTAGGTTAACTGTGTCTAGGTTCGATGAACCTGATAATGTCTAGATTCGATGTACTAAATATGTCTAGGTTCATTTAATCTGACATTATCTAGATTATCTGAATCATATTCGAATTATTGACATTATCTAGATTTTCTGAATCATATTCAAATTACAGACATTTTCTAGATTCTGTGAATCATATTCGAATTATAGTTTACCCTAATTAAAATCTGACTCTATCTTGAAGTCAATACATATATATATATATATATATCTGTTTTAGGGTGTCTAGTCAAATTAAGAAGAGAAAAGGCATTCTCTCATTCAAAAGGGAAAAAGACATTAAAACCCTAAAAATTATAGAGAGAGTCATTTAACGCAAAAAGAGGGTGCTAGTACACCAATTCGTTTTTTAGAGAGTCTGTTCATGTGGATACCTGCAGAGGGCTTTGCTCTAAGTAACAACGTCTGAATCCGATCCCAAATACTAAAAGCTCAAGTTAGGGTGTCACCGGAGTGAACCTGCTCTCTCCCTTTGAGAATCTTGCCTTTTTGTCATCCTGGTAAGATTCTATGACTTTCTTATCAATCTAATCGAATTGCATGGATCCTGCGAGGGTTTTGTGAGAATTAATTTTTAATTTTTCGCTACGTATTTGCATCACAAAATCTAACAAAACCCAACACAGGCATGGTAAAATATTATGATTTTTCACCCGTTCTCATCGATTTGAACCCTGATTGAAATTTCAACTTTGTAAAATGATTTTACAAACCTAAATGGCACACTAGGACACCATGAGATAGTTTAGTAGCATAAGATATCTCAAGTTAAATACTTATAAACTAAGTTGTTATACATTTAAGGTTGTGCGTGGACCTACGGAGCTAACATATAGCGAACTGGGATTACGGTGTGTGACACCAAAACGAGTATCGAGGTAAGACTTCTACCCCTTCTTTAGTAGCTAGTTTTAAATGTTTTGGCCTCAAAGAAATTTTTAACAAAAAGGTTTTCAAATGATTGGTTGAAAATATATTTTTATTGGCTAATTTCATAAATGGTAGAATTGAGGTGATTTTTCGTAATAAACCTCATAATGAATGTAAATGCTTATAATTGGTAAAAAGAGATTTAAATAATCATAAATATATATATATATATATATATATTTTGGGAGCATGATGCCATATCAAAGATTGGGTCGTGTAGTACGTGACCTTAGGGGTAGGTCTTGAAACCCAACTGGGCCACTACAGTGGTGATTTACACATGGTTTGCCTAAGAAAAGAAAATAATATTTTTCTGATCAACCTATTTAAACTGTTTTGGTCAGGAAAGCTTTATTTAAATTTTTATCTATTTATTTGTTTGTTCTGGTCCGTTTTCTACATATTTATTTGATTAATGAAGTTTCTTTTAAAATTAAAAATTTACAAAATATAGTCCTATTGAGCCTTTCGCTCACATTTTATTTGTTTTAAAATCTTACCCTTTATGTAGATATCAGCTTAGGATTGGAGAAGAGTCCACTGACCGAACTTGCGATCAATAGAAGATTTGGCTAGGTTGTTGTACAACAATTCAAGGCATGTAAAATCTTAACTTTTTCATTTATTTTGGACTGTGGTTGTATTGTAATATTGTCAATACTGTGTGTGTGCATAAGATGTGGGTCAGTGGGACCCATTCTTGCCTTACCTTCTATTTTTATTATGTTATCATCTTCTTATCACTTGTTTTATTCTATTATTTTATTTATTTGAATATTATAACTGCTTGTTTTAACTAAACGATTTTAAAATTATCACATTTTTATTTATAAATTAAATTCTAAAACCCAGTTTTAAACTAAATCTCTGTTTAATTAACTTAATTAATCTACCACGTCACCTCCCGTTTTTCGGGGTGTGACAATACAAATGGTTTGATTTTATATCAATTGTTTGATTTATAATAAATCATCTATAATATGTCAATTATTGTTTCTAGTATTGAAGTAAATTCAAAGAGTGTTTTTTTTTAACTTAAAAAGAAGTACTTTTAAAAGAAAATTGTAAGTTGGATTAGTTAGTAGGTGGAAAAAGAAAAAATAATATTGTTAAGATATATGGACTTTTTGGGTATTTTAAGTGGGGTGTAACAAGTATAATAAAAAGTGATTTAAGGAAGGGAGTATGAAAAATAAAGCTAGTAGGTGTACGCAATTAAGAATAATAAGGACAATACGGCAATAAAAACTTAACGCATAGATAAAATCTTCAAGATGACTCCTACATACACAGCGCATGGTCTTCAACTAGTACACCTAACAATCACAAAATAATAAAGTGTTATATTTCAATATATTAAACATGGCAGCATATGTTTTCACTTTGCCATATATTAGGCCAGCTCTATACATAGGCTCTGGAGATAATTAGTTGCTATACCTACTTCCTCAATACGACTAATGTTTTTTATCATTTTTTCAAATCTTTGATTTATATTGCTTCTGATATACAATATGTTTAAATTACCTTTTTAAAAAATCCCACATATTATACTGTAAAAATAGAGAACAAATTAGATCCAGCTCCCTTGCCTTCTCTCTTACATTTCTCTATGTTTCTCTCTCCTCCCTCTTTCTTCTCTCTCTTTCCCCCGTTTCTTTCTCTCCCCCTCTCTCTCCTTTTTCTCTTTCTTCTAGTTCCTTGTCAGTGTCGTCATGTGCTGAGCTCATAAAGAAGACAACAATTTCGTAATGACACACCGCTTCCTCGTGATGGCATCCCGCAAGAAGACAACTTGCAATGACGATGGAGCGAATGTCAAAGCGAGGAGATCTATATGCTCGACCTTTAGATTAACAACTTCGTTGAGCTCGTCAGATCCTACCGAATGAGTTCATTGCTGCTACTGTCACTGTCGAATGACTTTGTCGTCCAGATTTGATGTGACGGAAGAGACCGACGACGCGAAGATGACAGACATAAGCTGTGCGACAAATAGAGAGTAGATCAATGATGGACAGAGTGGAGCTCAATGTTGATAGTGTTTTGTGCATCAGAGCCTTGCAAGTTCATTGTGACGATAATGTCGTTGAGTGTGCAGGAACGAGGGACGACGACATGCGGTGGACAATTAGCGGCTGGTCTTCTTTGTGCTCTTTTTTGAGATTTTTTGATGGTTGGTTAGTGATGGACTGTAGTTTATCACTAATGGTCTTTAGTTCGTCAGTGATAGACTAGAGGTCATAAGTGAGAAATGAGGTCATAATTGATAGATTCAAGGTTATTAGTGATAGATTTAGAGTCGATTTTTTTATTATTATTTAAAAGGGTATGTTTCAAATTTTCTCACATAAGTAAAACTTTTAAAAAAAGATACCACATTATTAGTATTTATCAATTTGACCTCGGTTAAGTGAGGTTAGCAGTTGAGAAATACCACTTCTTTGGTATTGTTTTTTAATTTCACAACTTTTATGAGATAGTTTGAAACATATTACTTTTAAAAAATATAAAAACATAATTGATCATAAATATTTTAAATTTAGGTAAAACCAAGATGTGTTATTTAAAGATAAGTTGGTCTTTTTGGCCAGGAGAAAATAACCCTAGTAAAAAAATCGTATAGCACATAATTTACTCCCGAGGTTAAAGCTCTAAAATACAACATTTCAGGCCATTATGCTCCTACATCTTTCAGGCCCATTTTGCAGCGCTGCGCAATGGCGCTTTGTACGTATGGAAGAAGTCGTCTTCACTAGAACGGCACTTCAAGCAGAACTATTGATACCCAATAAAATCTTTCCACGTCACAGAACCAATTCCGCATATGGTCAAATGCCCACACACGACTCTCAACTATTCGACAATTCCAATTCCTTTTTCAGCTCCGTGAAGTAGCCGATCGGCACCCATTTCAAAGAAATAGCGGAGCAAGCAGTCCCCAACAACCGTCAGTTAAGAACGGTGTGTCACTGAAGAACTGTCTTTCGTTCCCTCTCTCTTCGAGTTTCTTGAGGGTTTACTTTCAGAGACGAAGCCAGCTTTAGTTTTGCCTTTGTATTGTTGTTGATAAAAAGAGAGAGAATCAATGGCTGATGAAGTAGTTTTAGAGAGAGAGAATTACTCGCTGCTGAAGAACCTCAGAGTCGAAATTGAAGGAAAAGAAGAAGGGACTTTCTCTCTCTGCTTTTGGCTTTACCTTGTTGACTCCACTACATTGCCCATTACAATCCTTCAAAAGGTTTGTCATTTTTCATTTATTTTGCTCTCCGGTTTTGTTGTTGTGGTGTTTTAACAAATACCCACTTCGCCTTTTTCTCTTTTTGATGGATTATAATGAATGCTCTTTTTTCTATATATATATTTTTTGATCCCAAGTGCATATTAAACTTGGTTGAAGAGAAGGAAAAAGTTGTAAGGAAGGGAAAAATATTTGAAGCGTCTTTTCTGGAGTTAATATGAATTTACTTTTTTTGGGAATTATGCTTTCGCTGTGCTTTCTGAGTTCTTGTCTTTGTCATTTTTTTAATTTTCAATTTGGTTTTACAGACAATATTGTAAAGAGGAAATTTGATTCATGTTGCAATTGATTCTAAGGGGAAAGATGCTTCTACTAGTATCTTTACCTGTAAGAATAAAGATAGTGTTTTACTATCTCTGAATCTGGTCTCACAATGCATTTTGACAATATTATCGTCAAAAAATGCAGGTACACCAAGACGTCACAGGCAATTCTCCTTTTCTTGTTATACATGAGAAGAAAGTGATGCTTTTTCCATTACTTCCCTTGCAAAAAGAAGATTTGAATCCTGAAGTTCCACATGCATGTGTAGACGTTGAGTTTTCTCAGGAAAAATGGGTTCATTTTGGCTGTGAGGTATGTTCTTCTGATAAGTTGGAGAATCACTAAATCAGTTAGTGCTTTGCTTCTAAGTTCACAGGAAATGATCTTGTTAGAGTGTTACAACTTTTTGCTTTGTGAAGGTTAAATAGAAATGATTGTTTCTGTGTTAAAAAAAATCCTTTTTCTGAAGTCCTTTTTTTTTTTTTTTTTTTTCATTTCTTAAGATATTAAAATACATATATTTTACTTTATGTACTATTTTTTTCTATTTTCCTCTTCAATAATCAATGCTGAGGGGTTTGGGAACGGGGTATTCATAAAGTACCATAGTTTAAGCATTTGTGTAAAGCGTCTACCAAAGAGTTGATCCTGTGCCTTGCACTTGATTCCGAAGCTTTTATGGTTTTTGTGGGTTGTGGCTGAGAGAGTCCTAGAAGAAATTTTTATTTGGTGATGGAATATCCTTTTTCTGCCTAAACAATCCATGTAAGTTCTATTGGGAAAAAAAAATCTAGAATTCATAGAAGCAAACTATCCATATAGTACCTAATACACATCTTTATACCTGATAGTAGCTTTATGATTTTGATGTAGAATGCATAGAAATTAGGACATAGAATTCAATCAATGTGTTTCTTTTAGCATTGGCTTTTTAATTTTTTTTCTTAAATTTTTATTTTGATTGATTCTCTCTTGGAATTTTGAGATTCTTACCATTAATGTATCAACTTTAGGTTTCAACAGATTTCTTGCGGCTGCACATTAATGGAGAGATTGTAGGAGAGAAGCCTTTGTCTTCTGTACTTCAAATGGGTTCCATTGTAAATGGATTTGGGAAGATCACTTTGGTTAGTGGAGCTGGTGACGACAGCAAGGATCAGGGGTACATTTACAATCTGAAAACTTTGCCCACAACTTCGTCTATCAAGGATCACCATGCTAAGGTGTGTAGCGGAGTACACAAATTTCTTTGTCAAAATATCTTTTATACTACAATCCTTCGATCCAAAATAGTTTACTTAATCTATCTTATAAATGGATTTTTTTTTCCACGACACAGGATTTACCTGTGCAACTATCTATTGATAAATCCTCTGCCTCTGAGATTGAAGAAGGCGATGGTGGCGTTTGGAGTATTGTTGGTGGCAAGGTCAGGGTGAATTTTTGTGCTCTCTTTTTCTTGGTTCTTAAATACTATATCCTTCACCGTAGCTGGTTACAACCGGGTCCTAATTGAAATTATCATTAAAAGCAACTTGTTTTTTAAATTTGTATCTTCTGGTCGTCATATGTTTTTTTAAAATCTGATAAGGTTTTGGGTGGAAAGTCAAGGTTTCTAATTCATGACTTTATCTGTATTACTTATCATTTGTGATTATTGATTACTTGTAGGAAACTAATACCACCACCAATATCACTGTTTTTTAATATAGTAGTTTTTTCTTTTAGGTCCATTTTTATCTTTCTTGATCTTTTCAAAATTGATTGTTATCATTTGATGATAAAAAGATGCTCTTTTCCTTAACAAGAACACTAGCACAATTCTATAAATACATTTTAATCTAACGTTACTAACTTTAGGTTTCGTCTAAAGTATCTTGTTGCTTCTGTTTATTGTATTTGTATCACAGGCATCCTGCCGCAGGAATTTTTCTTTGGATGTTGCCTTCACGGATACCTCTGGTCATCCTGTAAGAGAGGAAATGGAGGTTTTCATCTGACCTTTGCTTATTATATGTTTAATCATATTGTTCATTAAAATTTTGTATGTGTACTTTTGGCAATGACTTGTTCTCATTTCTTGTCTTGACAGGTTGTTGCTTCACTTGTGTATCTCGATGATGGAGCACCTGTTGAGAGAACAACTGATGGGGAGGCCCCTCTTTTGGCTAGCTTTGATGGACTTGAATGTGCTTCCTATGAGCGGCCGAGTAAATTGTTGCATGGGCGGGCATCTTTTAAGCTCAAGATATCTCAGGTGCTATGCTAGCTTTTTATTTTTCAAAATAATTGTTGCTTGGTGTCCTTTGAAGATACATGGTCTACCTCTCCATCTTATGGGTAAAGAAAATGGTATACTTCTGTAGACAGTCACAGAGTTTACAATTAACTGTGCAAGGCTAGCTAATCCATCATCAGTTATCCCAAACATATTACAATAATCAGTAAATAATTGTTCACTAGATGTGGAAAAACATACGCAGTGGAATGTATTATACAACCTCGGTTGTTACTCTTTTACTAAAAATGCATTTACAGTTACAGAGTTTCACAAAACTCTTTATGATTTGCTGGATTATCAGACTGTCTTAAGTCACTGTTGTAAAGTTCCAGTAATTGTATAGGTGGACCTTAAATTAGTCAAACATCTGTCATTTCTCCTTTATGTGGGCATTCAATATGTAGGTCTCGCTTATTTTCCACTGCAATGTGATAAATTGCAAAAATCCTGCAGCTGGATTCCCTTGCATTTACGCAGTTTGTAGTGCTTAAAATATATTTGTTTCAGAAGAGATTTGAGGGCGAGACAACTGACCTTGTTTCTTTACTAGTTTGAATAAGTGGAGGGAACTTCTGATAAATTGATGACGGAACTTGAACCATTGAGTTCTTTGAAGTTTGACCTATAATATCAATCTTTCTTCGTGAAAACGGAAGTGTTTGGTTCTAGCTTTATTATGGTAGCTGTAGTCGGAGAGTGACTATCGAATTGTAGGGAAGAATTTGAAGAGTTTGGAAAATAAGAGTCTCTTTTTTGAGAGAGTTTTGTTTTGGGCTTATGGTGCCTTCAACAAAGGAAATGAACGATGATCTTTTTTTTTTTTTTTTACCCTAATTTACTAATTAGAATTTTGTTTCTCTTTTTTTTTTCTTCTGGTCCTACGCCTTTTCCTTTTTGTCATCTGTTTCTTCCCATTTTATTATTAAATAAGGTAATAATGATGTGCCTTACATTTTGGCATTTTACAATCATTTGTCTTTTGAGATTTTCAATGGGGTGATGGAATCACAATGTATTTTCTTTATTTTCAATTCTAGTATTGTGGCATTGGTCAATGCGTTTACAAAGTATTCTATCTTGTAGGAAATGACTTCAACTTTGTTGAATGTTGTTGCTGCATGCACTTAAATGCTAACCATTTTTTATTTTCATTACTGTGAGTATTCTGGGAATTAATTGGTCAATGGTTTGACTATTTCTCTTACCATCCAATTTCAGCTTTCTTCCAAGTGTCAAAATAGGCTTTTCTGCATTAAGTTTCACTTGCTCAAGATGGAAACATATCCTTTCTTTGAGGCATTTTCTCCTCCAATTCGCAGTATTTCACGGAACCGGAATACTCGGCTCTCATCTGTAATATGGAAAAGATCAACCTCTTCCCTCCATCCAATATCTCAATCATCTGAACTGGATGAAGATGCGTTGGAAGTCCAGCAAAATTCTTTGCATAATACAAAACCCAATCCATCATCAAAGCGTTTGAGGTTGGGACAGGACAGAGTTTCCACAAACTTCAAGGATGTTCCTGCGTTGGAGTCCCATAACGAGGAATGCAATTCTCATGCCTGGACTGCAAATAAGGTGTTTGCCATTTATTTTCTTGCCGTTATTAGTTTGTTTTAGAAAGTTCATCTGCTAAACAATGAACAATCAACAAATACTTATATGATTACTATGCATCATTTTGAGGTATAAAGAAGTGATCCGTCTGCCTTTCTCTAAGTTACAAAACAAGATTGTGTTTCATTGTAGCTCCGTTTATTTGGTTACACAACCTAACTTTTGATCCATTTCTGTTATTAGGTTGTAAATGAATTTGTGATAAAATCAACAAGGGAATCTGAGAACTTTGAAGAAGACAACTCCTCATCTGACTCGGAAAGTATTGAAGCAAGAAATTCAGCTCCAGAGGGCATTTCAAGTACCAGAAATCAAATATCAGATTTAACCGTATTTAAGTACACACTGGCAAACTTAAGTGAGAGGTCTCTTCTACTCAAGGAGATTGCAAACTCTTCTTCTAAAGAAGAAATTTTGGATTTTGCACGCCAGGTCTCCCTTTATTCAGGTTGTTCTCACCATAGGTAATTCCTCTCTCTATCTGAACTCTTTTAGTAATAAATATAGGAGTAAAATACAGAAAATATAGGCGAACAAGCAATTGTCAAAATAAAAACTTTGGAAAAATTAGAGAAAAAATTCTTGAAGTTGGTTTATCCCAAAACTTATCTAGGAGAAAGGATAAAACTACAACTTGTTGAGAGATGAAACCATAACAAAAACTTCAAAATCCTCAGAAATCGGCTTTATTCTTTTCCCACCAATGCCAACACGTAGCTAAAACTGCACAATTCCATAGAATCTTAGTGTTGTTGTTCTACTTATTCCTATTTGAATTGAAGTCAGATATATAATATTATCGTGTGTAATCACTTTCCACTTCTTTTCTCCAAAATGGGAGAAATTCATCCAGATATACTGTAACATGAATTTTATTTTTCTAACGTGGGCTCTCTTCAATCTTAAAGGGAACACAATACATAAAAATGGTGAAAATGAAATACGCTCAGGAGGGACCAATCTCATTCTCATTTAACGCTATCAACTTGTGCTTAAATTTTCACATTTAGTTTGAGAATCCTTTCCTATGTTTTATTTTCTTACTGACGAGAAAGGAAACAAGCAGATAACGAGTTCTTATTTGTGGTCTTATATCTGAATCAATCAAGTGGTCACCGAGACCCTTCATGTGTAGTCTTTAGTTCATTTTCAGCTATTCTATCATGGTGATTCTTTGGATCTCCACTTCGGTTTCCATGCAATTCCCCATCCTTTTGAATGATCAAATCCTTTATAATCAGATTTATTTATTTACATCAGGAACCAAATAATTATGGCAAAAAGATTAGTGGAGCAAGGAACAAAAGCCTGGACTTCGATCTCACAAAATAACAGCAGGGTTCAGTGGGAGAGTATGGTTTTTGAGATTGAAGAACAATTTATGAAGATTTCTCATTGCAGTTCTAGATCTCTAATGCAGCAGGTTCTCTCTCTCTCTCTCTCGCTCACACAAAAATATATACCTCTACAGCTCCACACCTAGATATATATAGATGTATAAAAACCTATTGACGAACATTAGCTTCTGTGGACCAATTCAACCTGAAAAATGAGTTTCTTATTGAAAATGGTAGGGGGGGGAAAAGATTTGGAGTAAAAATTGAAGCTTTTAGGTCTTGGGCCATTATGCTTTTATAAGTCACTTCCCATATGCACTTTGCTAAGTAAATCTTAAAGAAACATATGAATAGCTAATGCCTAAGCCTTTCTCCACTTAATAAAACCGCTGAAATTGCGCCATCATGCTCTTCCTTTCTTCATGCTTTAAAGATTTTCCTAGCCCAATTATTCTAATCTGATGATTTCGGTCTCAAACTATCTGATCCTAGTGACTTAGCTTTTGTTGTCTAATCAGACAATCCAGTGTCTCCTTGGAGCTCAATAATGATGCAAACCATAGTGCCATCAGTCTTGTATCTTTTTCTTTTCCCTCTAAATTTATTAGTGGGAATTAACCTTTATAGTTTTTTCAATGTTTTAAGAATTACATATGACTTCAGGACTTTGAGCTTCTGAGGAGAATCGCTGGCTGCCAAGAATACGTGGCCCAAGAGAACTTTGAGCTAATGTGGTGTTGGTTATACCCGGTAGCTTATACATTATCAAGAGAGTGGATAAATGCAATGTGGAATTCTACGTCGCCAAGATGGATAGAAGGATTTATTACAAAGGAAGAAGCAGAATCTTCACTTCGAGGTCCAAGGGGTCTTCAAGAGCCTGGGACTTTTATACTCCGGTTTCCTACTTCAAGAAGCTGGCCCCACCCAGATGCCGGTAGCTTAGTTGTGACATATGTCGGAAACGACTATGCTATTCACCACAGGCTACTCTCTCTTGATCATGTTTATAGGTGCGTAGTCCATCTTTTTCCTTGCTGTTCCTAAATAAGAAAATAACGAGTATGAGAATTCTGGGTTTGTAGCTGAGAGTTGATTGGCAAAAGTAAACGGATAAGCGAATATCTCTTATGCTACGGACCAAAACTAAGTCGGGATTGAGGAAATCAATGACATGATACTATTTTTCCCCATTCAAGAGAATTGAGTATGTTTCTTAATGAACATTCATTGTTTTGATATTCTCCAACACCAGAAAGTGGTTATTTAACCATCAAAACTTTTTATCCCCTATAGAAAGTGCCTTTGTGGTTGCAAGTACCTGTGGAGCGAGTCTTCCATATAAAACAAAATAAGAGTTAAATTTAGAAGAAAGGGCATAGTTTTCATGTTGAGAGTGCCAGACACAATTTGGTTATAAATTGGTAAATATAAAATAATTTGGAAGTTCATACCACTATAACATGACGAGTAAAAAAAATCAACTTACGCAATTGTTTTTCATGATTTGATTTTATCTTGGAGATCAGCTCATGACATTGTAGAATTAGATTTTGTTAGTCCTACAATGGGAAAGGTACAATGCCTGAAACAAGTATTAATACACGTTTTTGGCCAACAAAGTTGATAAAAATTGTATAGTTTTAATTTCTACATAGTCCGTACTCACTACTAAGTGTAAATGTAGCGCTTTATAGGCCAATTTTTTATAGTATGCTACTTGCGAATCCCTGATGAACATGACTGACATTGGTTGCCTGCAATGCAATCTTTTCCTACTCGTAGTTCTGCGGAGAACAAAAAGGAGGTGAAACCGCTACAAGACATGCTTCTTGAAGAGCCTGAACTCTCAAGATTGGGAAGGCAAGAATCTAGACATCTCATACTTCATTTAACTTATCTTTCTCGTTTGTAATGCGCTTTTTTGTATTGTGCTTACTAACATAAACTACTTAAAAAAAAAAAAATTGCAGGATAATAAGAAGTCACTAAGCTCTAGAGATGCATCAAACCTTGCTGCTCTTCTCTGCAGATCAATGTTGGGGGTTACTGATTTGTTTACTCATCTTTGGGTTCGTTGTGTAGATAGGAAGAGAGTTGCGTTTAGATCTGTCTTTGTTTAAAAAGAGAGCCCTTTTTATTTTTGGCTATGACTACTTGGAATATTTATAATTTCATTAAGACACTTGAATTTTGTACTTCTTTCCGGTTGCCAATAAAAAAAAAAAAAGGAAAGAGAGAAAAAAAATATCTGCAACGTTTTTCAAACCAACTAGACCGGTTTGAAAATTAGCGGTGTCTCTTATTTTTGTAATAGAATTGTTGGAGTTATTGGCATTTTATCCCCACCTTTAATCATTTTGGCAAATAATCCTTTAAACTTTTTAAGTTGGTAATTGACTCTTAAACCTGCTAAATTGTTGCACTGTGGCCCAAATTGGTAATGCCATTTGAATAGGTGACAAAACCATCGTTTACAATTTTGGCCAATTTAAAACAATTTGACAAGTTTAGGAGGTTGATCGTCAAAATTAAAAATTTAGGGACAATTTGTGAACATACAAAAGAATTATAGGTGTGTTCCGGGTTTGTTGGGAACATTTTATTTATAAGGAATAAGAAGGTATATGATCAAATAACAGAGCAATAGCAAGTGTGGAATTTCTTTTAATAACAATTCCAACAATCAAATCATTACATAAAGACAGGCAGGGTAATATTTGAATGTGGACTGAGGGAAAATCTAACTATTGGTTTGAGCACTAAGCATAATTATAAAAAATGGTGAGGGTGATTAGATCTTCTAAAAGGAGAGTTGCATAAGGTTGATGTCTATATATAGATTATATTGCTAAAAGAGACTAGAACCTGTTGATAGAGCTTTTATTGGATTATATGTGGATTGTACATTGTTTGCTAGCTCTCTGTTGGGATTTGAGTTCTAATTTTGAATTTTGTTTTTTGAACAGCATGTTGTGTGTTTAAGCTATTTATAGGCACGGTTAAGGGCAAACCTACCAATTGTGCTGGCTGTAAGGTTATTTAGGAAATTTTACAATCTGTCTTCTGTGCAAGGTTGGCAATGTTTGCTAACTACATATAACATCTGCTAACTACATATAACATATCAAGTACGATACCAAGTACGAAAGTTTATAACATACCAAGTATTGACACCAAGTATGGATTATGCATAGTATGATACCAAGTAGGAAAGTTTTTGAGTTGGGATTATACTTGTGCTAGGTTGAGATTGCACCAAATAGGAGTAGGATTGTGGGAGAAACAATTGTGCACAGGCTAGGTTCAACAAACAGTTTGCCCAATTACAATTCAATATAAACATATTCGGTTCAATGTGCCAGTTCAAGTTTGTACAACTCCAAGTTCTATACAAGGATTCAACTTGGTTCTGACACATTTTTAGTCATGCCTTTTCTCATTCCAGGTTAATTAGGTTGAATTAAAGCCACTCTAGTCTAACCTCCACCTTAATGTTTACTGATTTTACCAAATGTTTCGGGTTTACTGGGAACATTTTATTTATAAGGGGTAAAAGTATAATAAATAAAATAACATAACAATAACAAATGTGAAATTTCATTCAATAATAATTCCAACAGTCAAATTATTATATAAAGAAGCATGATAATGTTTGAATGTAGAATGAGGGAAAATCCAACCACTAGTTTGATTGCAAAGCATGATTGTTAACAATGGTGAGGGCGATTGGCTTTCCTAAAAGAATAGTTGCATATGGTTGATGTTTGTGTATAATATTAATTTCTAAAGGAGATTAGAACCCTGTTAACAGAGCTTCTATGGATTATATGTGGATTGCATACTGTTTGCAAGCTCTATATTGGGATCCGAGTTCTAATCCTACATTCTTGCTTCTGAACTGTGTATTATGTGTTTGGAATGCCTAGGGTGCTTGAGATATTTATAGGCATAATTAAAAGCAATCCGACCAATTGTCCCCACTATAGTGTTAGTAAATTTCACAACCTTGCCTTCTGTGCAAGGTTGGCAATATCTTCTAACTACGTATAGCATGCCAAGTACGATACTAGGTAGGAAAGTTAATAGCATCCCAAGTATTCATGCCAAGTATGGATTATGCAAAGTAGGATATGAAGTAGGAAAGTTTTTGAGTTAGGATTATATTTGTGCAAAGTTGAGATTGTGTCAAGTAGAGTAGGAAATGAAGTTTTTGAGTTGGGATTATATTTGTGCTAGGTTGAGATTGCACTATGTAGAAGTAGGACTGTGTCAAGAACAATTGTGCATAGTAAAATTCTAGATTCAACAAACAGAGATTCAATATTAGCAGGTTAGGTTCAATGTGTTAGGTTCAAGTTTGTACAATACCAAGTTTTATATAAGGATTCTACTATTCTAAAATATTTTGTGTCATGCATTTTCTCATACCAAATTAATTAGGTTGAATTAAAATTACTCTAGGCCAATCTCAAATATCTCCCACTTTAGTATTTATTGACTTCACCTTCTGAATTTGATCTCTCTAATACAAGGTGCATGTTAAAAATTCTGATTATAACTTGCTATTAATTTATAATTTTCCTTTAACCTTCATGATGCAATTGATCTTTTGTCTCACTTTTCTACCTACCTTTTATCCCACACATTTACAGCTTGTTTTGTAGGAGGATTGATGGATAGATGGAGAGGAGTGCAGGGAAGGACGAAATCACGTTTTTGGTTGGAAAGAGATGGGGATGGAGAAGAGATGTAGAAGGATGAGCAATCAACTTGAGTCTACAAATTTGCATCCTTCCTTTCATGGGCAAAAAGGGAACCAAAAAAAAAAAAAAAGAAGGAAATATTTAAGTAGGGAAAAACCTATTTTTCCCTCCAATATTTGTAGTGGATATACACAATATGGCAATATAGTAATTGTGCAAATTAAATTCAATTCATCATTCTTATTCTCTTTTCAATATCAAACAAAGAAATGAAGACTTGTTCTCTCTCCCTTTGATCTTACTAGCTACTATCCTTTCAATCATTCTTATTCTTTATCCCTCTTACTCTCCATCTTTCTAACCAAACAGAATGTTAAATTGTTTAAAGACCGAATTCATTGTGTTTGGTTTTCATTGATGTACCAAGAACAACTCTGCACAGAACCTCTTGTGATAGTTATGGATGAATAGGACTATCTTGAAAATGTCTATCTAAAACAACTATCGGCGCTTTTAGTCCTAAAATGTCTTTTACTTGAACTCAAAATTTATATGTGTAACACAAAAGGAAAAAAAAGAGAAAAGAAATAATACAACAACAACAATGTCAGTCATTTATATGCTTTGAGTAAATCTTTCTTGAACAGCTACCATTTTATCGTCTTTAATTTTTATCCCCCAAAAACTTGAACTTTTTTTTGTTTGCTACTGAAAAACCAAAAACTTAAACTTGAACTTGACATACATGATATATGCATTGTTATCCTTAAATTCATAAACGTTTATAGTGTTGGAAAACGTGTATGCAATAGAATTTTAAAAATTTTAAATCAAAGTATTTTTCAAAACACAAATTTGACATGCTAAATACATAAATTAATGACAGATCTTTACTAACCTCTTTTGTATACTGAAGTAGGCTCGAATCCGTATAGAGAAGAACATTCCAAAAGAGTCTCAACTAACTGATCTTCTTTGTCATTCTCTATCCATGATCGGAGTGCGGATGGTCGCACGTCATAAGCTTTTTCTACGATGACTCTCCTTCCAACTACTTGAGAAGACCTAGAGCTAAGATTCTTGATATTGAACAATAGCTCTCAAGGATTTTTAGAGTTTTTCTCACTAGAGTACTCACTCTTTGCTTCTCAAGTCATCTGAATAACTAAGAAAAATCACCCCTTATTTGTAGTGGTCAGACCTGGGGTTAATCATTATCAGATTAGGTTTCAAATTTTGAGTTTGAATTAGTTTTAGATTAAAAATAGGTAAAACGTGTATTTGATCTCAACTGCTGCGATCGATTGTGATACAAAGGTGTGGTCGACTGTGCTATTGCGATCTCTGCGGTCGAATCTAATTCCAACTCCTCAAGTTGATCTGATTGATCCAATCTCAGTCGATTGGATAAATCCTATCTTATTTGACCTGGCTATCCTTTATAGAGTCTTAATTTTAATTCAAATAACCAAATAGAAAAGTTATCTAATTAACATAGTTATATAGAAATAAACCCATACAAATAAAATATTGTCCACAATAATTCAACATGTTTATCTTGAATTAATTCAACTGATAAATTAACATAAATTATAAAAATCCAATTAACTCAAAATTTAGCCAATCTGTTAATTTAACATAAATCACCAATATATAAGAAAAACATGCTGTATCATTACATGATTTATTATGAGCTAGCAAAAGGGACCCGATGGACATATATAGTTCATGCTCTTATAATTATAAAATACAATATCCTAGATATATATTTTATAATTATCGACTCTAACGCTACTCCACTAAAAGCGTAGAGCTGCATTCTCGAACTATATTAAATTACGAAGCTTCAATGAGCCAACCGTCCACGACATATCATAAACTGTCACATCCCCACAGGATATTCATAAGCATCTTAAGATAAATTTCGTTTTACCTTCCCAATTATTTTTATCTTACATTCTATTATCACACCATTGGAATACTTACTATCTACAGATAGTATACTATTTGGCTACACTTATGTATCCAAATGGTTGAGTGCTCAAGTATTCTAATTATAGGATAACGTATATAAAAGAATATCATTAACTCTACCAAAAGAGCTATGGATTCCATATCTGTGAATAATGAGTCTACGTCAATCAAGAGTCATGCCTCTAACATACCAGTATGCGTACCATCATTAAGTCAAGATGTCAACTTTTAGTGCATCAAAAGACGTAAGTCAAGATAACAAGCTCATTAGTCATTTTAGGAGTAAGACACAACACATATGATTGTCTAAAGTGAATTGATTTTCACAAACAGAATTATTAACCAGATCAATTCAACTTTTATGCCCTGATCCAATACATCATCATCTATGATAATGTACTAATGTTTCTATTCGCAGAGTCTCACTTTGATGACTATAATAAGCCATCTTCCATTAGAGATGTGGACAACATAACAATCTTAGTATGAATAAATCGCTCAACTTTATTTCCTCGATTGTGGATCTTATGATTTAGACCATCACCTTTAAGATTAATGTCTTCCGTATAATCTGTCCATCATATACATGATTTTTAAAGGTTTAAACCGACAGTTTCAGACTTTTGTTTGCCTATCATACATTCAACAGAAATAACATAAAGAGGACAATATTTGGTATATGAATAATAAATAAACTCTTTATTAATAAAATGTCTCCAAAAACATATTGCAACATTTTACTCCTTAGGGTACTATGTCTAATAGATAGATACATAAATCAAACAAATAAATTTACTCAAATTGTTTATCAATTATGACAATGACTAAGGAGTAACATGTGAATCAATTTTAATTTTTTTATAGACATTTAAGTCAAATTGAAACAATTATCATACTATTCGTAGCCATCTAGAGTTTAGACTATTACACTAAAAAAGTGTTGAGCACCATGTACTAATAAAAATGAATCCTATAATATAAGATTCCCACATATGAGTTGCATTTTTTTATTAATCGTTGTAGTGGTTAGCACCAATTATGTCCTTAAAACACTTTTATATTACGCTTAATGAAAGAGTATACATGAGCCATATCATTAGGACCATTGCTCACACTAGTCGACATCTAGTATCATTGTTTGAGCAATTTTATTTAATCCCACTACATACTAGACTAAAACTCATAGTCTTGTGAATAGTGGAATTATAACCTCAAAGATGAAAATCATTTTTCTCATTGCTTTGTGCAAATCTATCACTACTAGACTATCACACTAGGGATCACTTTTGTTAAAATTAATGCGGATGCATGGTACTATGATTTCTTCAAAACAAGTACTCCGGGTCTTGCTCGTGCAATACTGTAACAACCTGATATTTTAATGCATTGAAAATGCATTAAATTAAGGATTATATTAAAAAAAACATGATTTAAGGAAAAATACTGTATAATAATATGAAAATTATACAATATTAGAATAATACAGTGTAAAAAAAATACACTGATGAAATTATGCAATATGAAAATTGCACTGCAAAAGTAATGCAGTGTAAGAATTGGACTGCTTAAGGTCACGCAGTGTAGAATTGGACTACGTAGACCATAAAATTTTTATATAAAAGTAAAGAGAGAGAGAAAAAAAGAAAAATTTGGATGATTATCAGCACTCTCTCTCTCTTCTTTCTCTCTCTACATTTTCTCTCTCCTCAAAAAAATCAGTTTGAGAATTCTAGCTCCGTTTTTGACACCTTCCACACCATTGGAAAGCTCTCGACGAGCTGAGCTCAACGGTGTCCTGAATAGCCCAAAACACTGCCGGAGGAGGGCTCACGTGCCGCCCAAAGTGGCGATGAGACCCATTTTTCCCGAGTTGATATCTTCGCCATCCGACCACCAATCGACGTGATTTTGGTGTCTATAGACTCAGTGTGAAGAGAGGAGCAAGATGGTATCTTTTTACTAGCTCAATTCCAGCTACAAACGCCTCACTGGAGCTGCCCTATCTCTACCGTCGAGCCACCTTGGGAACCGTCGTTCACGGCAGCGGTGAAGTACACCGCCGCCCCCATCTGATTCAGACGACGACGGGGAGTGAAACCCCTCGTCCAATTGCACGACCTAACTACGTTTAGTCGGAGTTCCACCTACTCCGCCACCGACCGTCGTGAGCAACGGTGATCTCGCCTATCACGCCACTATTGAGCCCAATTAAGGGTACCACTACACTCAGAGGAGTTAGAGGAGCAAGTTCGACTCCTCAATTGCAGGCAACAGCCGCCGGAAAAGGGAGAACCGCCTACCATTGTTCATCACCATGGAGGTGTTTTGGGCCACCATTTCACGCGGTGTTGAGCAGTCCCACCATGGGGGAATTGCTCAGAAGGCCATGGGGAATGTTTCCCCTAGGCCAATTTCACGGCAGCTCCGTCGTGAACCCGAGATCGGAGCTGTCGGTTGTGGCCGAGAATTGCACTCTCGATTTGAGTGGTTGGAGGCCAAATTGAGTAAAATTGACCCTATCAATCAACTCAGGAGGGTCGATTTAGGGGGGGTAGGCTCAAGCCCAGCCACCAACGAGGTCGTTTGATGACGGTCAACGACCGGTCAAAGGCCATTTTGGGATTTTATGATTCGGACCTTCGATCGATGATCTGAGACCGCTACCTGACTTGTTTCGATGCTCTGAACGCAACGACGACATTTGTTTGAGCTAATTCCACTCCGATAAAAATCGTTTGGTACCGATTGCACGCGGATTAAGGCGATTCAGACTGTAGTGTCGGAGTCCAGAATGACATGTTAAAGAATGTATGATCTCCAGGAAGCACTCCTAGCCATTTATGGTCACTCAAGAAGCATTGCAGAGGATGCTTCACATACTGTGGATACAACGAGGCACAACCGGACCTACGTAGCTCAAAGTCTAAGTAAGTAGCAATCTGGCCTACAGTATGAATCGTATTTAGATGCATTGTTATGGATGTTAAGTTTTAAGGATTTAAAGTTCAGTCAAGGAAATAATGAAGGAAAATGAGACCAAGGGCAAAATGGTCATTTTATGAAAAATGACCAAAATGGACCCAAAACGCCCGATGTCGGAAAATGTTTTCTAGTGGTAATTTTTCCATATTATGTATGTAACGGAATATTAAATTTAAGTAATGAGTTTTATTAAGTCATGAAATGGACGAAAAACCCGCCAAGGGCAAAATCGTCATTTTTACAAAAATGGCTAGAACGGAGTTGAACACTCCGATTTAGCATAATGTCATTAGATGAAAAATGTTCCATAATATGTTGAGTAACGTAACCATCATGTGTGACAAGAGATTTAACAATAGATGTTTAATGTTTATGTTTTATTATCAATCGAGTGGATTGATAAAAAGGAAGATTATTAATGAGTCGGCTGTCGTATGATCAGGACACAGAAGTCGACCAACGAAAGGGAAAGGAATGAGATAGGAATAGAATAGAGAACGCTAGTGCTATAGACATGTAAGTTCAGACCTCACCTACAGCATGAAATAAAAGATTTTCAAATACTTATTTATATGTTTGCAAATGTGTTTGCAATTGCTTTGCAAGTTAATTTTAAAGTATATTTGCATTTATTATGTAAATGGTTTTAAAGTTTAAAAAAAGGTTTGCAATGAGTTTGCAATTATTATGTTTAAAGTCTATTGCATATTGATATGCATAATGTGTTTAAAAGTACACGTTATGATTTAAAAAGTATTCAAAGTATGTTTTGCATTTTTGACAATGCATAATATTTTATAATTAAAGTTATAAGCTTTATGATGCATTTGTTATGCATTCAATTAAATTTCGAAATAAAGTTGTGATTTGCAAAATGTGATTGCATTACATGTTGCATATGTTATGCAATAAATGTTAGAGTATATGTTATGACTTGTAAAAGGTGGTTGCATTACATGACGCATTTGTTACGTAACGAGTTGCATTTATTATGCAATAGATTTCATGGTACAAGTTATGAATTGCAAGTATGTTTGCATATGATGTGACTGCATTTGACATGCTTACGAAAGTTAATAAGAGGGTAATGTAAAGATAAAGGGAAAGTGTCGTACCAGCCTCTGTGTTATGAGGTAATGAAAGTAAAGTTAAAGTTTAACCTCCAAGGTGTGAGGTACTTGACCACGTGATCGATGGTCACAAGTCTTTCGCAAGAAAAGCATCATGTTTATGATCTCATGATTAATGAGTTGGTACTAACACTAAAGTAAAGATGGAAAGTTAAAGCAAGATAAGGAAAGTTAAGGAACGAAAATAGTAAGTTAAAGTAAGAAAAGAGTATCCATAAAATGCTCATAATTGAAAGTTCATAACGGAGCATAATTGGAGTTATGCATTATGAATTTGCTTGTATTCCTTATTATAAAGTTTTACGTTAAATGCTTATGAAAAATATATTAAGAATATTCATGTTAAGTGTTTATGAAAAACATTTGTATGTTATGAAAAACATTCTAAGGAATGTTTTATGATAAATGTTTATAGAAAACATTTTCATGTTTACAAGGAAAGGTTTATAAACGACATGTTATAAAAAACGTATAAGAAATGCTTTATGAAAACCGTTTACGCAAACGTTTTAGAAATATGTTATGAAAAATGTTTAAGAAATGTTTTATGAAAAATGTTTGGGAAATATGTTTATGAAAGCTATTTCAAGAGAAAAGCAATGTTTCAAGAGAAAAGTTTTAATGAGAAAAGATTTCAAGTATGTTTAAACGCTTTGTGAGTTTATGTTTGAACTTACTAAGCGTAAGCTCATAAAAAGTTTTTCATGCTGTAGGTAATATATAGGGGACTAGTAGGACCCGTTAGCGAAGCTGGGTACTGTGGAAGGGCAGTTGCGAAGATGTGGAAATGGATACCACTACAGTTTGCTTTCGTGACGCAAAGAAAATGTTTTACACTATTTAATATGGTGTTTTCAAGGTTTTTAAGAAAATTAGAGTTTTAAAGAAATGTTTTCAAAGATTTTAAGATCAATGTACTAAAAGTGTTATAAAATTATGAAGTGATGTTTTAAGCTATGTTTTAGTAAATGTTTCTTATTCAGTTTTAAGAAACAGTTTGAAATGGTTTTAAAGACAAAGGTTGAGCGATGTCTCAACTGGAATGGCAACAAAGGTCGTAACAGTTTTTTAATTACGTTTAAATGGATGTTAAATGTTTAAAGAAATTTTTTTTGTAATTCAGTATTTTCTTACTAAGTAAGTAAGATTACTATTCAAGAACGAGGTTTAAAGAAAGTGTAGTGACGGCCGAAAAGACTGGTCGTCACAAGTACTCTCTTCCAATGCAAGCCACAAGGCTAACTAGAGACAGGTTAATTTATCTTTAGTTCCTCATTTTTAATAAGGGAATTTTTATGGTGGTAACTACACTTTTTCTCCACTAGTGGAGTACTTTTTCCCAAACTGTTAGATCAAAATTCATTGGCTAAGATTGCCTTGTCTTTTCTACACTTGATTTGGGCTGCACACACTCACTTAAATCTGGTTGGTCCCACGGCTGAGGTTGCTGTAGGAGACTTGGACCACAATTGAATGCACCAAGAAGGGAGAGTGGATGACACACTAAGACCTAGTTGAAGGGTGTGACTAAAGTTCACCTCGCACGCAAATGGTGGAAGTGCGAGTAGCTGGGACTGTTGACAAGTGTACTGACACGGTGAAGATGGCCCAATGGCATTATGACATCTGTCCACATGGCTGACGAGGAGTGGGAGAGAGAAACAAATGTTTTGGCATCAAATTTAGTATTTTTTTAAAGACCGTTTTGCTCTGTTTTTCCATAATTTCAAATTAAAATATAAATAATCAAATTAAAATTGATTATTTTATACACAATATATTTATAAAAATTACATGAATATTTTTTAAACTAATATGATTTTAAACACACAAAAAATACATATTTATATATTTTTTTGCCGAATTAACACAAAATGATTATTTAACACACAATTGCTTTAATTAAAGATTAATCACAAATAAAATTATAAAATTATGATATCTAGACGTATAAAATGTACACTTATTTAAAAATATAAAATGTGCACTTTAACGTGTTCATCAAGTTATAATTTTTTTTGCTAGACTAATTGACAAAACAAATATTTAATTAAATAGCTTGATTTATTAAGATATCTAACAATGATAGATGGAGGTTTGTTGACCTATAAGGTAAGAAGCTGATAATGATTTATCCCATCTTTTGAGCTCAACGATGACGATGATATTCAAATCCAAGTATTCTGTTGCTTTTCATTGATATCTTAGTATATGCATAAGAATGTCCAACTAATTTTTAAGTAATATATCTTAGTATATGCACAAGAATGTCCAACTGATTTTTAAGTAATATTCAGCCAATTGGTTGTGGGTATTGATATTTTCTCCTCCATTATAAGGAACCACAACCCAAAACCAACTCTTTCTTAACTAAAAAAATAAAAAAAAATCCTTGCCTAGAAATTGATGGACTTTCGTCGACATCCATCACAATGTCTTGCTAAAAAGACAACAAAGACGGTTTTTATATAAATCAGCAACCTATCCAAATTTTAAAAATAAAAGTTTATGCAAATTAATGATTTTTGTGCTTTAAATACTTAGTTAGAGATCCTTCACTAAATAATTTAAAACACACAAAACACATTAAAAATACATATTTGTTGTGGGGTTCTAATTTGAAGGGCCCAGATTGGGAGCATTTATTGGGATTTAATATTGTTTTCATACGAAAATATTAAAGCATTCAATATTGCTTTCATCAATTTACACTTTTATTTTTCATTAAATCCTTTAATTACACCATTTGTGATTAAATAACTATTTTGAATCAATTAAAAAAAATCGCATATATGTAGATGTAAATAGCTATAGTAAAAAATAAATGATAATCAATATAAAGTAGTTAAATTCAGATTCATTGGGTCATTGATCACTATTATCATATTTCTTTAACAGTTTTAGAAAGTATTAATAACAACACAAATATTAAGAAACATAAATCACAAAACAAAGATTGATATATAAACTAAAATACAATTAAAATTAAAATCAGACGACATATTTACAGTTGTTAGCTCAATAATTTGAGCCATATAATTTACAAGATTTTGTATATATTGTATTCATAGATTTCATTTCATAGTTTTATTGCCTTATTGAAGTCACATTACCTTTTAGGCTATAAATGATGCTTAAATTAAACAGTGATGCATTACTTGTATGTTACATGACAACAAAGTTAGGTTAAAAAAAAAAGTGCTAAAAAAATGTTGCATAGCTTGTTTTAGCATTGCAGTGAAGATTATGATTTGATAGAATAGTTTCTTTTAATGAAATTGTATTTTTTAAAGAAAAATATAATGGTCAGTTTCAATACTATTAATGACAATCTATACTTGATAACTCCTTGTTCATTACATCCATGACATTGAAGTCATGCAAAATGATGAACCACTTGTAAGAGACAAAATTTAATTGAATGTGTCTAATGAGATATATGCATGACACCTAATACTAGATTATACAACCTAATTGGAATCAAGAGGTCAGATAAAGATGGACTTTTGAGAGAGTTAAAAGTCTAACCTATGCTAATATGTGAATCCTGGAGGTAAAGGAAAATTGTTTTGCCAATTAGTCTAGCAATATATATATATATATATATATATATATATATGTAAAACTTGATGAACACATAAAAATGCATATTTTATATTTTAGTAAGTGCACATTTTATATGGCTAGATATCATTATGTCAGATTTCTATTTGTGATTAAATCTTTTAATTAAAGCATTAATATGTTAAATAATCATTTTGAATCAATTCAGCAAAAAATCACATAAATATGTATTTTTAATATGTTTTAAATTATTTTAGCTTGAAAATATCTGTGTAATTTTCATAAATATTTTGTGTATAAAATAATTAATTTTAATTTAATTTTTTATATCTTAATTTGAAATCTGAAACAAAAACAAATCAAAACGGTGTAAAGACTGCTAACTTAGGTGCCAAAACATTTGTTTCTCTCTCTGACTTCGCGTCAACCATGTGGACATGTGTTGTCATGCCATTGGGCCATCTCTGCCGTGTCAGCACGGTTATCAGAGGGCCTATTTGCTCACACTCCTTGCAAACCACCCACCCAAATTGTTCACTAAGATATTATATTATGTAATTTTTATTTATAAAGATATTTTTATATAACAATTTTTATTATTTTTTGTTTTTTACATAAGTCACTATAAGAAGTTTTACCCATATAAAATATACCTTTCTACACTCTATAATTACTCTTCTCCTAATCAACGTCCAAAAAAACAAAATCAAATTAAAAACCAACATATACAACTAAGACTAACTCATGTAATAGAACCTTACCTTCCCCCTATCCAGTGACTAACTTTTTCTCTCTGCACTGCCGCCGGCCTACTCATATGTCGATACTATCAGGTCGTCTCTCTCTGCCATCGACCTAGCTCATTTTGTGTCAATTAAGGATATTATTAGGAGGAAAGACTTAACGACAGTAGTAAAAAGCTTTAATTCAAGCTTAAAATTTTATTGTGCTGTCTTATGTTATTTAGTTGTAGTTTTGACTTTTTAGTTTGATTATTGATGAACTTTGATTTGTGTTATTACGACTTCTTGGTTGGTTTTTGGTTTGTACTAAAACTTTGAAGGGCATCGCTCAAATTCAATTAAAAGTTGTTGGAAAAAAAAAATTACTCAAAAAATGGGATTGAATTTCAAGTATACACACACACACACACACACACACACACATAAGTGAAGCTTTAATTTACTGTTATTAAAAAAAAAAATGATCTTGCCTTACGAGGGACTTTCCATTAATTCATAAACAATCTGATTGGACCAACTTACGGTGATAAAGAATATATGTGAATGTAATACAAATATTATATTACTTTCCTTAAATTATTATATATGTATATGTATGTATATATTATATATAATATATATATACATAGTACCTACAATGTCTTGCACAAATATGCGGCGCGACATATCTCTGTAAACACTAATATATAATTTATGTAAAATAAAAAAATTCATCCCATATGTACAAGTAAAAATAATTAATAAAAGATGCCCATGCAACAATCAACATATAAATTACATTAGAGGTAAAAAAGATTAATTAAAGATTATTTTAGCATTAATTATTTTAAATTTTAATTTATTCATTTAATTAAAGCATTTGTGTGTTAAATAATTATTTTGAGTCAATTCAACAAAACCACGTAAATATGTATTTTTAATGCATTTTGTGTTTTTTAAATTATTTTAGTCCGAAAATATTTGTTTAATTTTTATGCCTATATTTTGCATAAAATAATTAATTTTAGTCCAATTATTTATCTGTAGATTTAAAATATAGAGCAAAAAAGAGTAAAACGGTATAAAAAAAAAAAACTAAACTAGAAGTCAAAACACCTATTTTTCCCTCTTACCCTGCAGCTGTCACTTTTCGCCATGTGTCATTATCCCATTCGTCCAGCTTTGCCTCGTCAGCGGGACCCAGGCGACCAAAGCTTCCAATTTCCGTGCAAGGCACTCGTTCCCTGCACTGCGCAACCCAGAAAGTGCGTGCTCTCCACTTGCCTCGTTTGGCGTGTCATTCCCTCATACGTCAGCAAGTGAAAAACATGGGCCCAGTGTTAGCTTTGGTGTCTGATTCTTGAATTATGTATGGGCAGCCCAATGAGCGGTTTGGAAAGTTATGGCTATCATGGCATCCGATTGTATGGTCGATACAAAAGTTCTCTGCCAATGGGGAAACAGGACAGCCTCCACCGTAGAAATCCCCATTTAATAATGTACTCTTTTTTCTTCGCTGGGACTTTTTGTTGCTTTAAGTCAAGCAGCAAAAGGGCAGGATTTTTAGTAGCTATTTTAATTTTTCATTTTGGCTATTTTGTAGGAGACTTCTTAAACATTACGTGTTTGATAATTTAATTCTTAAACTAAAAATTTTTACCATCAACTTTTTAAATTTTAAAATCTGTTACAAAGCGGGCCCAATCAATGATACCGTCAAAAATTAAAAAAGAAATATCACATGCTCCTCACCTGCATAACATTGAAACATTAGAAACGAAAAAGAAAATAAAAGAAACAAAAAAGAACCTCCAAATTGTTTCATGGTGATATATATATATATATATATATATATATATATATAAACTGACATAAAAAAGTAGTACTATTTTTATCCTTGGTAGGGATATAAATTTCAGGACAAAACCAATAAAATAAGTGAAGAAAAACATCTAATTTTAAAACTTGGGACAAACTATAAATTTCAACGTTAATATGCATAGAAAATTAAAAGAAAAATTATATTTTTAGGTGGGTTGCCACCGCCTATCACCAGTTTCCCATCTAATATGAACAGATTTTATTGATCTGTATCTCGAATGTTTGTTTTTTGGGGACTTGAAGATGTTATCCAATTTTTTTTTTTTTTAAATCTAATCCAATGCAAATTTTGGAATGAGAAAACCACATTAATGGAAATAGCTGGGAAAAATACCGTAAAGCAAAACCAAAGTAACTTGTAACAATATTGCTTTCACAAACTCATGTAATGTGTAAAGTCTTGGGTTGGTGAGTTGCAAAGCCAACTCGACATACAAATGGTAGAGAATATAAGACCACCCATTCACGTGATGATGCGCAATGCACACCCCTTTTTTTCTCTATTTTATTTTAACAAGCACAGTTAGGTTTTATTTTTTTAGTTCAAAACATCGTCGTAAATGAAAGTTTTGCATTATATCTAACTTTTTGTTTTTTACTATACAAGGTAAGAGCTTTATATTTTATGATAAATAAAAAAGTGGTTTTAACCATGCTTACCAAACACTCTATAATCACTGATCTTGATTTTTTTTCTTCCGCATGACCATTAGATAAATCAACAAATACTTAAAATTTGAGTTATTTTTGTCTGGCTGTGACACTTAACAACAAAAACTTTTAAAAGGCGTCCAGAAACGTTGCAATATATGACCAAGTTTTACTAATCTCGTAGTCCTATGATAATTGTTGTTCCATTCCTTTTTTTTATGATATTTTCTCTCTAAACTTTTTGTTCTATGGCTTGAGGTGACCACCCAATTCTGATCCAGTCAGATCCATGTAAGTCGCATGCGAGGCCTATTATCTGATCTCTTTTCCGACTTCTATTACTTCGTTTACCAAAATCTCAAACCTTAAAGTAGATCTCCATTTGTCCGAGATAAACAGAAATATTTTTTACCAGTTGTAACCATCATACGTCATCATCAGTTGAATTTTTCAAAGGAATATATTGTAAAGAAATAAAAAAAAAGAGTGCTACTTATTTTATGACCACATTGTCACATATTGTGACATCTTTCTCTATAAAAACATTTTGTCAAATTATTCTAATGTGACTTCCAAACTGTAAACCCTCACGACCCCACCCAACACGACATCTATAAGTGGCCATTTTGTAATCGTAGTACTCCTTCACGCATTTTGAAGGGAAACAAGACAAATACAAGGACAACGTGATATATTCAACTTATTCGTCGATTACAGTTCATAAAACCCTACTTTAACCATGCACCACCAAACCTTTTGCCTACGTAACTTCCCCTCTCTCTCTCTCTCTCTCTAGTTTTTGTTTCTATGATATCAAAATTCAAAAGGAAGACGAGCTGTGTACCTTTTTTTTTTGGCTAGAATGAAAGGTATAAATCTTTTTTGTTTTAAAGGAGAACGACGTAAATGTTATATTTTTGAAACTTTTTGAAGTAAATATCATGTTTTAAAAAAATATGTATCAAATGTCATATCTACAACGTAAATAACTTACTTAATATGTGAATAAAAATATTTACATTGTAAACAAATAGATAAATATATTACTTGCACCATAAATTTATTTATTGTATAAATAAAAATATTTATACGTTAACGAAGGGGTTAATAAATTATTTACACTTGTTTCTCTCTCTCATTCAGCATTAGCCATGTGGACATGTGTCATCATGCCATTGGGCCATCTCTACCGCGTCAGCGTGCTTGTCATAGGGCCCAGCCACTCACACTCCTTCCAAGCCGCCTACCCAAACCGCCACTAAAGCTTCATATTATATAGTTTTTATTTTTGAAGGTTTTTTTTATATAAGAATTATTATTATTATTATTATTTTTTACATTAGTCACTATAAGAAGTTCTACCCATATAAGATATACCTTTCTATACTCTGTAATTACTTTTCTCCTAATCACTCACAATCAACATCTAGAAAAACAAAATCAAATTAAAGAACCAACATATACAATTAAGGCTAACTCAAGTAATGGTACCCTATCCTCATCCTATCCAGTGACTAACTTCTTTTCTCTACACCGCCGCTGACCTACTTATATGCCGTATTTGTCACATCATCTCTCTCTGCTAAATTACATAAAATAGCACTATTAAATTTTAAACTTGAATTAAAGCTTTCCACTGGTGTTGTTAAGCCTCTCGTCCTAATAGTATCCTTAATTGACATGCGATGAGTTAGGTTAGTGGCAGAGAAAGACGATGTGACAATAACGACATACGAGTAGACCGACGGCAATGCAGAAAGAAGAAGTTAGTCACTAGATAGGGGAAGGGTAGAGTTCCATTACATGAGTTAATCTTAGTTGTATATGTTGGTTCTTTAATTTGATTTTGTTTTTATGGATGTTGATGGTGAGTGATTAGGAAAAGAGTAATCATAAAGTGTAGAAAGGTGCATCTTATATAGGTAGAACTTATTATATTGACTAATGTAAAAAACAAAAAAATAATAAAAATTCTTATATAAAAAATACCTTTAAAAATAAAAATTATATAATATGATAGTTTAGTGGGTGGTTTGAGTAGGCAGTTTTGAAGGAATGCGAGCAGTTGGGCCTACTGATAAGCGAGCTGATGCAACAGAGATGGCCAATGGCATGACAACACGTGTCCACATCGTTGACGTGGAATCAGAGAGAGAAACAAGTGTAAATAATATATTTAACACCAAAGACACTCCAAGCTTATGTGGGATTGACCTGTAAAGGACACTTCGAGCTCATCTGGGATTGACCATCACACAAATAGTAATGAGAGAGAAATTTAATAATTTAACAGTAATAATAAGGTGGTGAAAAATGTCTCTCAATGAAGAACTAAATGCTTTATTTGTAGATTTAGAGTTTGTTTAGGAAACATGTTAAAAGTAATAAGTTTCAACTGTTACAGTGTAAAGTTCTTACAGGCTACAATGAAAAAGCAAATGTTTGCTACAATGTAAAGCTCTCACAAGTTTCCCTTTGCTACTATGTCTTCACCCACCACTTCCTCCTCTTCGTCTTTAACAAAATTCTTTATAGTACCCGTCTGTTCCCTATTATATGAGTTTACTTTCCCTTCATCCTCTATTGTGTCTTAATCTCTTGATGAGTCTATTTCCTCTCTTCCTTATGACTCTCCTCCTATGTGTTGTTCCCTTGTTTCTCATGTCTAAAATGCTTATCCCATGCAAATTCGTGGTAAAGATGGTGTTGGGGGTGAGCTTGGTGCCACCACCAAGGAGCCTTACTCTGGGTGGTCGACAAACCAACTCAGCAGGAGTCACTAGGAGCAAATAACCAATCCCAATAAGCTTGGATAGCTTGTCTGAGGTGTTTTTTAGGGCCCTGTGAGTCGCGCCACAACTGGTCGCCTCCTTGGATCAGACGCTAGCTCGAGTCAGATTTCTCTTTTCGCTAGTAGATTGCTACTCGCCATCATTGGCCAATAGATGGCAAACAATTCATTGTCGGATAGGAAATAATCCACCGGCGGAGGACAGAAGTGCCTCACGTCTTAAAGGGACACACAAGTCATGGGTAAAACCCACCTAACACCCGGTTCAAGTGGCAACTTATAAATAGAGTGCATTTATTGCATTCAGGCAAGCATGCTCCTTCCTAACTAATCAGCTCCTATTCTCTTCCGAGAAATGCCTACCTTGAGCGTCGGAGAGCCTTTATCTATTGAGTAACCAGTTTCTTTCTTGCCTTCGAAGTGTCCCTCCTCTTGTTGTAGGTCCACCCAAACAGGCAGAGATGAGTAGGAAAGAGTTGCCCACCGTGCACAGCCGCACGTGGTATTGATCTGTCGCCACATTATGGTAAGCATTAACATTTTGACGTTAGAAGAAGTGCGCCTACGCCTTCACTTGAAAATACCAGCCACAACAAGCCTGTGATCCGAGATGGTAACTCGAGGTAACACCCAAGATGAGGGTGCCCAATTGGAGGGGTCGGGAGAAGCCTGAAACCAAAAACAAAATTCAGCCAGACCTAGAGGCCTCCCCCGAGCCATTAGATCCCATTCTAGGGGTTAGGGAAGCACGATGAGGGCAAACAGGTGCATGACTCAGTTTCTCAAGACCCTATCCAAGAACTAACTAATGCTGTTCAAATACTCATCTAGCAGTTTGCACAGCTGGCACAGCACCCAACGGCTCCTGGCCTTTTTCCCCCAGCCCCGGTTGACTAGGCTGGGGGTCAAGCAAGACAAGGTGCTATCAACCTCAGTAAGCTGACTCCAAGTGCTCTAGAAGCTCCATACATGGCGTCTCGGCAAACAATAGGCTTGTCCAAGAAGGCCACCTTGGCCTGCAGGAGGCACGGGCTCCATCACCATAGGGCTCTTGAGCTTTTGTTTTTGATCGGCTCAGGCGTCAAGGGGAAGCTCAGCAGGGTCACCACCCTAGGACTAGTGATAGGGTTAAGGGTGGAACTGCATGAAGAAACCAATAGTCACCAGCTTTGGGAGCTACAATATCAAATTGATGAGATTTGCAACAACCGTTTCGGTCTAGATGATGTCGGTGCTTTAGATCCGCCATTTACCGATGATATCATATGAGCCCCAATGCTGCCAAAGTTCAAAGTCCCATAAATTAAGGCCTACGACAGGACCGCCGACGCTGACAAGCATGTCGAATTGTACCAAGGGCACATCTTTTGTAAAATGCTAGCGATGCAGCTATATGCAAGGCCTTTTTCTTGACTTTGACTGGACCAGCTCATCAATGGTTTCGACGCCTAGAACTAGCTTCAATCACTTCTTTTAGACAGCTCTCTAATGCCTTCTTGGCAGCCTTCTCCACAACAAAGACGAGGAGAAAGGAAATAACTTATTTGTATGCCGTCAAGCAAGGAGATGTCAATGTCAAGGATTACATAAATCAGTTTACCCGAGCAGCACTCGAGGTTAAGCACATCGAAGACGAGACCCTGAAGCATGCCTTCGTAGGGGTCTTTGAGACGAAAAGCTAACCTGGTCGTCAGCCTTCGAGCAACCGAGCATATGAGTTGAGCATATTTTCTCATATGCTCAGCTACGCGTAAAGGTATACCGATGTGGCAGAATATATGAAGAGCCACCGCAAATAAGGCAACAGCAACGGCACTAAGAAGGAGAAGAAACAAAAGATGGCGCCTAAGCAACCAAGCGTTGAGCGTAACAAGAAGTAGAAGAAGGATAAGAAGACCGAGAAGCCGAAAGTGCCGACCGGGAAATTCCAAAGCTATACGCCCCTGGTCATGAGTATTGATGAAGTACTTGCCTAGATAAGTAGGAGGTATCTACTGGTCGGCCCGCTAGGCTCAAGGGCAGTTAGGCAAATCAGGACCAAAACAAGTATTGCAACTTTCACAAAGACGTGAGACATAACACCTGTGACTGCATCCAACTCAAGGACCAGATTGAAAGGTTGGTCCTAGACAGGCACTTGCGGGAGTTTGTTGAGCGAGTTTTAACCCCGGGCTCTACTGTTGGACGAAACGACCAATCCGGTCGAGACGCGCCAAACCGCCCATGCAACGATGGTGGAAACGTCCCGAAACCCTCGAATATTGTTCACACAATCTTTGGAGGGCCAGTTACTAGGGACATGTCAAGTGGACGGTGGGCTTACGTCTAAGAAGCTCGGCTGGTTGAGAGAGGCGAGCTCATTAATATGTTCAAGCATGTCAATAAAATATGCTACAAGTAAGACATGCCGATCACATTCATACAAAAAGAGGTAGATAAATTAATCCATCCGCATGATAACACCTTTGTGTGCTAGCTATACATCATTAACAACATAGTACGGTGTGTGGTAAACGACAATGGTAGCTTTGTTGATATTTTGTTCATGCAAGCATACGACAAGCTGAAGATCAGTAATGCTACCCTTATCCTGGTCCAAACGCCACTTTACAGCTTCACTAGTGAATGTATTTGAGTAGTTGGGAAGGTTGGCCTACCGATCACCTTTGGTGAGGTAGCTGCTCGGGTGATACGCATCGTCGACTTCCTCGTCGTTAACAAACCCTCCCAATACGACATTATTATCGACCGTTTGACATTAAATGCACTAAAGGCAGTGGTCTCCACCTACCACCTACCACCTGGCCATAAAGATTCCAATAGATAATGGGGTAATCAGGTCACAGCAAAAGGACTCCCAAGCTTGCTATGCTAATGTTGTGAAGGCCGTATTAGTTCTACAACTAAATGTCTTGGCTATTTACAAGGTCGACGAAATACAATTCCCAGTCAAGCAAGCTCCTAACATACTCTCTGACCTCGACCCCCGTATGCCTGAAGAGGAGGTAAGAGCCACTCCTATCGAGGATCTGGTGCTATTCAACCTAGACCCAACACAACCCCACCGCACAGTCCAACTCGGTTCTCAGCTAAAACTTGAGATCCGGGCCAACCTACCTAGAGAAGCTCTTGATAGAGTATCATGATGTGTTTGCATGGTCTCATGAAGACATGCTCGACATTGATCCCATCATTATCTGTCACCGACTTAATGTCTAACCAGACTACAAGCCAGTTATTTAGAAGAGAAGGGCCTTCAACTTGGAAAGATACACCCCTATTAATGAAGAAGTCCAGAAGCTCCTAAAAGTAGGATTCATTTGAGAAGTAAAGTATCCAAAGTGGTTGCCAAATGTGGTCCTAGTTAAAAAGGCAAATGGGGAATGGCGGGTTTGTATAGACTATACCTACCTAAACAAGGCCTACCCCAAGGATTGCTTTCCACTACCCTAAATAGATCAGCTCCTAGATGCAACCATTGGGCATAAGCTGCTAAGCTTAATGGATGCCTAATCCGACTATAATCAGATTCGAATGGCCTAGGAAGATCAAATAAAAACCGCCTTTGTCACCAACCAAGGGCTCTACTGTCATGTAGTCATGCCCTTTGGACTTAAGAACACCGAGGCTACCTACCAACGCCTAGTCATCAAAATGTTTGCTCAACTGATTGACAAAACCATGGAAGTTTACATGGACGACATGTTAGTCAAATCCCTCTAAGCAGTAGACCACATGGTTGATCTTTGACGTTCTCCAAGAGTATGGGATGAAACTTAACCCGATGAAATTTGCTTTTAGGGTTAGCTCGGGCAAGTTTCTCAAATTTCTAGTCTACCAGAGAGGAATCGAGGTTAACCCAGCCAAAGCTCAAGCATTATAGACTTGCATTTACCTCGAATAGTCAAGGAGGTACGAAGCTCACAGACATGGTAGCGGCCCTCTCCAAGTTCGTCTCTCGGTCTACCGACAAGTGCCACCTATTTTTTTAGGCATTCAAGGGGAGGTTTGAGTGAAGCAGCGAGTGTGAGGAAGCCTTTCAAAATTTAAAAAGGTATTTAGCTACTCCCCTGCTCCTATCCAAACCTTTGCCTGAAGAAGTCTTATACGCTTATGAAACACCCGTTATTTTAACGGGTATGATTTTGTAAAAAAAAAATCATATGAATAAAATGTTACTTTAGCATTTTTACTAAGTCTTTGCAGTAAATATTTTAAATCTACCTATCACTCATTTCTACCAACCTTGTCTCGTTGCATTAATGCTTAATTAAGTAGCCTCAACTACTTACAGACATAGAATTAATTCACTTTAACTACCAGGAGATATTGATATATTTTCTCAACCACCTTTTTAATGCTTCCTTCATCTTCTTCTACAACTTGCCCCATTTGTCCCCTCAATTATGTTGACATTATTTGTTAAAAGTCTCCATGGGAGACATGATAATATTTTCTTTTAATGCTCATTTAATTCTATCCCGCTCCTCCACTATTTTGATGCCTATTTATTCAACCATC
>CAMOHE010031830.1:1017-11463 GCA_946598075.1 Artocarpus hirsutus
TCGAATTACTGACATTATCTAGTTTTTCTGAATCAGATTTGAATTACAGACATTATCTAGATTATCTGAGTCATATTCGAATTACAGTTTACCCTATTTACAATCTGACTCTATCTCGAAGTCAACAGATATATATATATATCTGCTTTAGGGTTTTTTTAGCTGTATTAAGAAAAAGAAGGTGTTCTATCATTCTAAAAGGACGAAAAACATTAAAACCCTAAAAATTAGAGAGAGTCTTTTAACGCAAAAAGAGGGTGCTAGCACACCAATTCGTTTTTGAGAGAGTTTGTTCGTGTGGATACCTACAGAGGACGTTGCTCTAAGTAACAACGTCTGAATCCGATTATGATTACTAAAAGCTCGAGTTAGGGTGTCACTGGAGTGAACCCGCTCTCTCCCTTCTAGAATCTTGCCTTTTTGTCATCCTGGTAAGATTCTATGACTTTTTTATCAATCTAATCGAATTGCATGAATCCTGCGAGGGTTTTGTGAGAATTAATTTTTATTTTCTGCTGCATATTTGAATCGCAAAATCCAACAAAACCTAACAATTTTCTATTTATTACTATTTATTTATACATTATCACAATTTTACATAAATTACAATTTTTAAAGGTAAATTCATTAATTAAACCCAATCTAAATATTAGATTTTATTAATGAATTTCTCTAGTCATTACAACCTACCCCCCTTAAAAATTTTCGTTCTCAAAAGTCAAAACGATTCGGGGTAGACTTTCCTCATTTCATCCTTTCGTTCCCATGTTGCCTATTCCACTTGCTGGTTACGCCATAAAACTTTGAATAGAGGCATTTTCTTATTTTTTAATTCCTTTTCTTCTCGTGCCAGAATTTGAACTGGTTTTTCTTCATAAGATAGGTTCTCTTGTATGTCAATTTCCTCAGGCTGTAGAACATGTGATGGATTAGGTACATACTTCTTTAGCATGGACACATGGAACACGTTATGTACCGATGCCATTTCAAGGGGTAAAGCCAACTTATAAGCTACATTGCCTACTCTTTCTAGAATTTCAAACGGTCCAATATATCTTGGGTCGAGTTTTCCTCTCTTTTCAAATCTTATCACCCCTTTCATTGGCGTTACCTTTAGGAATACCAAATCCCCTACTTAGAATTCTAGGGGTCTTCGTCGTCAATCTGCATAATTCTTCTAACGACTAAAAGCAGTTTCCATCCGTTGACAGATTAGTTTCACATCCTCTGTCGTCCTTTGCATGAAATCCATAGTCGATAACATCTTTTCTCCAGTTTCACACCAATGCAATGGTGATCTACATCTTTTCCCATAGAGAGCTTCGTATGGAGCCATTTCTATGGATGTTTGATAGCTGTTATTATAAGAAAATTTGATCAACGGAAGCTTTTTATCCCATCCTCCTTTGAAATCTAGCACATAGGCTCTCAGCATAACTTCTAGAGTTTGAATGGTCCTTTCAAACTGACCATTCGCTTGAGGGTGGAAAGTTGTGCTAAATGTTAGATTTGTTCCCATCGCTTGGTGAACACTCCTTCAAAACTTGGAAGTGAATCGGCCATCCCAATCAGAAATGATGGACTTTGGAACTCCATGGTATCTAACTATTTGGGCATCGTACAATTCAGCTAGTCGTTCTACAGAACTATTGAGTTTAATGGGTAAGAAGTGTGCCGATTTGGTCAATCTATCCACGATTACCCATATAGCGTCAAATCCTCCTATAGTCTTAGGTAGCCCAGTTACCAGATCCATAGTTATCTGGTCCCATTTCCATTCCAGAATTTCAATCTTTTGTAGTTCACTTGTTGGTCATTGATGTTCAGCCTTCACTTTTTGACACTTCAGACATTTGTTGACGAATCTCGCAACGTCATTCTTCATTCCGTGCCACTAGTAGTGCTCTTTCAAATCTTGGTACATTTTAGTAGTCCTTGGATGAGCAGCGTATGGTGCTTCATGAGCCTCTTTCAATATTTGTGTCTTTAATTCTTCATCGTTGGGAATGCATAATCTACCTTTATAACGGAGAATGCCATCCTTCAAGATGCTAAATTCCACTTCGTTGTTCTCAAGAACCTCGTTGTTAGCTTTGGGCAGCGATGGATTTACTTCTTGTCGCTCCTTTAAATTCTCCAAGATAGCAGGTCGGAATGACAGATTGGCTAATCCTCCTATAATTAGCTCTATTCCCACTTCTATCAAGTCCTTTTGAAGAGGTCTCAGTATTGATCGCACCATTGCAAGTGAAGACGTTGCTCTATGACTAAGGGCATCGGCCACTCGGTTAGCCTTTCCTAGATGATATAAAATTTCACAGTCGTAGTCTTTAACTAACTCAAGCCACCTTCACTGTCTCATGTTGAGCTCCTTCTGCGTGAAGATTTACTTCAGACTCTGATGATCCGTATAAATCTTGCATTTAGCTCGATACAAGTAGTGATGCCAAATCTTCAATGCAAATATGACCGCCGCTAACTCTAAGTCATGTGTCAGATAGTTTCTTTCATGATCTTTTAGTTGCCAGGATGCATATGCAATCACCTTTCCATTTTGCATAAGTACGGCTCCCAATCCAGTTTTTGAGGTATCATTGTAGATCACGAAATTTCCTAGGTTCGGATTAGGTATTGTCATACCGATGCACTTTAAGCCACCTTTTTAATTCCTAGAAGTTTCTTCACATTTCTTAGTCCATTCATACTTTGCTGGTTTCTGTGTAAGAGCCATAAGCGGTGCTGCGAGTTTAGAGAATCCTTCTACAAAACGTTGGTAATAGCCAGCTAAACCAAGAAAACTCCTGATCTCGGTAACGTTATTTGGGGTAGGTCACTTATTTACTGCTTCAACTTTGGAAGGATAAATAGATACTCCATCTTGTGATACCACATGTCCTAAGATATGAACTTTTTCTAACCAAAATTCACATTTCGAGAACTTGGCATACAACTGATGTTTTTTCAACAACTGTAGCGCAATCCTCAAGTGTCTCTCATGTTCCTCCGGCATTCTTGAATAGAGAAGGATATCGTCGATGAAAATGATAACGAATTTATCGAGATAATCCTTGAAAATATGATTCATAAGATCCATAAATGCTGCTGGGGCATTGATTAATCCAAATGGAATAACGCAGAATTCGTAATGCCTATAACACTTCTGGAATGCTGTCTTCGGCACGTCCTCTTCCTTGACTCAGAGTTGATGATATCCAAAGTGTAAGTCAATCTTTGGGAATACTGACGCTCCTTTCAATTGATTAAATAAGTCGTCAATCCTTGGAAGTGGATACTTGTTCTTAATCGTGACCTTGTTCAATTCCTAGTAGTCAATGCACATTCATAACGTTCTATCTTTCTTCTTGACGAATAAAACAGGCGCTCCCCATGGGGAATGACTTGGCCGAATAAATCCTTTGTCCAATAATTCTTGTAACTGCACCTGTAGCTCTTTGAGTTCTCCTAGAGCCATATGATTCGGTGCCTTCGTTATCGGGGTTGTACCTAGTGTCAATTCAATCTCGAACAAAATTTTTTGTTCTGATGGTAAGCCCGGTAACTTTTTTAAAAACACGTCAACAAATTCTTTTACTATGGGGACCTTTACTGGTCCTAACCGAGCCTCTTGTGGCTTGCTCACTAAGTTCACCAAACAACTGGTGCATCCACTTTCCAACATCTTCTTTGCTTTCAGCGCTGAAATTAGCAGCTTTGGGACCTTAGGAATCTTTCCTGAATATACTAACTTCAAACTCTTCCGGAGGGTCTGAATGTAACCTTATGATGTCGACAGTTAATCTTGACAGTGTACTTTCCCAAGAAATCCATTCCCAAGATAACGTCATAATCTTGTATATCAATTATTATTAAATCGATATACAATTCTCTTCCACAAATGGTAATGGGTACGTGATGTAGCCAATAATCAGAATCTATTACCTCCCTAGAGGGAAGTGAAGTTCTAAAAGTCTGTTCTATCCTATCCCCTTCATTTCCTATCCGTTTAGCAAAATTAAGCGAGGCAAATGAATGCATCACTCTAGAATCAAACAAAACATGTACATGAGTATTGGCAACAAAAAATTAACCTGTCACCACTGATGAAGTTCCCATATCATCCTCTTTCTTCATGTAGGCATAAATCCATCCACTGGGTTCCGGAGCTTCCAAGCGTCCCTGACTGACACTAGGGCCTTCAATCTGTGCTTGGACTACGTGAAGCTAGGTTCCTTAGGGTCTTTGCTGATTCTGATTATTCTGATTCTAGGGATTGGAGAAATAGTTCCTGGCATACTGTCCTTCTTTGCCACAGATGTAACACTTATTGATGCCAGCTTTACACTTTCTTGCATGTCTCTTCCCGCATTGACTGCAAAAAGGCTTGTTGTTTCCTCCATCACTGATCCTTTTCTAAGGTTGTCCTTTCTAATTCTTTGGATTAATCGAGTTCCATTTCCTCTTATTGTTGGCATTGCGGTTGCATCCAACTGGATGGCTCCGAGACTGTAGGATCCTGTTGGCCAATTTCAAAGCAATTAGCCAAATTCACCAGTTTCAATACAAAGTGATCATTAATTAATAAATTGAGTTGCATAACTGTATAAAACTCCAAAAACCACTGGTTTTCTTGTTTCTATCTAACTCTACCCTATCGTCTCTAACGAAGGGTGAAAATCTTTCTGATCATTCATTTTCCCATTTAGGGACATTCTAGGACGATCCGGTTTACTTGGGAAAAATGATGATTTTGCCCTTAATGGGCCTACTAACTTTCTCGTGCTCGATTTCGTTATTCTAATGAAAATAATCATGTGTAAATTTTAAAATAATACCCTAGTGGGTTGGATCTCCTTATTTCACATCTATGCCCCATTTTAGTGAAACTTTACAGTTTAGTCCCTAAATTAAAAATTTTGACAATTTTGCCCTTGGGGCTAAAATTTATCTCTTAAGCCAAAATTTCTCATTTTTCAAAAGGAACATTTTTACTCAAAGTATTATACCCTAAATCATTTTGCAAAATGACATTTTTGCCCTTTAAAATTTTTTTCAATTTTAACAAATTCTTGAAAAAATTAAAATCTCACAGACGGTTGAGATTTTCGAAAAACTACCTACAATGCCTAATAGTTTTGTTGAGATCTACAACTTTTGTGTTTTAACTTTTTTAAAATTCTCACTGTATAAGGGTGTTTTTGGGCATTTTTTAAATCTGTTGAGGGAAAAATTTTTCTTTCAATTTAGTCCTCGGGGTATTTTTTTGAAAATCCATTTTAAACAGTAAATCTACCACTAGAAAGGCAGTTCCAACCTTTGTTTGAATCAATTTCCATGCCTAACCATCATTTTTGAGAAACTAGCGCTAAAATTACAAAAATAATGCTTTTGACATAAACTACCATTTTTCAACATTCAACTCTTAATTACACAACATCAACATGCCATACTTCATATTTCTAGGGGGTTCAACCAAAAACTAGCTCAAGAAAGCATATACTTTTGAGAAAATCAAAATCAAACAAAAATCACAAAATTTCCAAAACTATTAAAATCAAAACTTACCCCAAATAGCACTTTTTGATTTCTAGCCTTCCAAGGCTTCTTTGAAACTCCTTCATAGACACCATTTTCATGCAAAAACACCTTGAGTTAATTTCTCCCTCAACCCATGAAAAATCCCTTGAAAAGTTGAAAAAAAGTTAGATTTTTACCTTAAAATTTGTTGAACTTTCTTGGATTTTACCTCTTGAACTTTTTTACTGGGGTTATTTTTGCAAAGATTTGGGTATGACAAAATTTTTGGGAAGCTTCTCTAATGTTGGCTGTGGGGTTTGGAGAAGAAGAAGAAATTTTTTTTTTGCTAAGCTTGCATTTAATGCTTCCTTATCCTCTTTGGTAACTTATCAAGTAACCCTTTACGTTACCAAGCGTCTTAAGGTGATTGGGTTACCTTTCATGGCATGGTGGCCCAATAAAAATCCAATGGGTGTCCACTTTGTGGGGCCCAAAAATTTACACTGTGTAATTTTTCACCACATAGCATTTTTCTTACACTGCCATGGTCAAATCAGTGCAAATTCATATCCTTAGACTATATAAACTATTTTACTTACCTTTGGTTTACTTTTGGAGGCCAAACATAACATTTTTCATAGCTGTGTTTTCACTTAGCAGTATACTTGTACTGCGTCGGCCTCCTTTTTACACTTGGTTGGGTTTCGATGGACTCTATGTCTTATTTGTACTCCAATTATCTACTCATTTGTATAACAATTTTACAATTAATTATGATATAAAATTTATTTTATGGATATTATTTACAAATTTTTGAGTAATTAAACTCATAAAATCAGTATTAAAATGATCCAACATTGCATCACATTCGTAGTGAAATTTTCCAGTTAATACTTCTTGTTTATACATTATCACAATTTTACATAAATTATAATTTTTAAAGGTAAATTCATTAATTAAACCCAATTTAAATATTAGATTTTATTAATGAATTTCCCTGGTCATTATAAGGATAATGCTCAAAGATTATAGATTAACATAATAGAACATATTTAAATACTTTTCAACAAGATTTTCACAATTATTTTTGAATTATTCCTAAAATGCATAAAAAGTAAAAACTTGATGTAGCTTTATTTTTGTCCAATCAAGCTTAGATTCATGATGATTTGGGTTCCATAAACTTAGATTAAAGGTTTTATAAGTTCAAAGAAACTCGAATTACAACTTACAAGGAAGATCAAAAATTTTTAAAATAAACTTTGAAATTTTGAAAAAAAGTAAACTTACCTCGAATCAATCTTTGAACCGAGTTTATGGAGTCTCAAACACGTTCCTAGGTTTCTAATCCCGCTGAGAATCAAGGCCTCTTGCTCAATGTTGGAACAAAATGAGAGAGGGAAGAGAGGAAGAGAGTGACAGTGAGAGAGGGAGAAAGAGAGAATCTGAGAGAGTGAGGGAAAAAGGGAGAGTGAGGGAAATAAATAGAGGAAGGCTGAGTGATTTTTCTTAAGCTGGAAACCATATCCAACACATGGTTTTCAAAGAGGGACGTGTTGAGAATTTGACAAATTATTTTGTTTCAAAATTCAAAATAACTAATAAAAATAATTAAAAATAAAATTAATTAGAAAATATCATAAAATAATTTGATTAAGTTCAAATTACAACAAGGCACACTAATTCACCATTTTACACTAATTATACTTAATTAAACCTCTGGGTGTCACAGGATCTCACTATTGGGAGGTTTCTATGGAATGACGTAAGGGTGCATCAAATCATATTATTTTTTTAGTGAAAATCGTATTATTGTTAATATAGTTTTTCAACACTTGATTCCTTAACTTGCCCCAAACTTACAATTGTGATGAGAATTTTTAAAACTTGTTATGTCATATTTCAAACCTAAAATATTGTATAAATCAAAAAGTCATTATTATAAAAGTTCACAATTTTTTGTACTGTAAAGATAATTGCAAAAAAATATAGACCATCGTTTGGTTTAATGGTTCAAGTAGTTTAAATCTAAATTTCTCATAAAGTAGGGTTTAGGAAAGAAAAGTAACTTTTGGTTTGACCCTTGGTGTAAAGCTCTTACATGCTAAGCAAAAATATGCTATAATGTAAAACTCTCACATGTTATAGTGCTTTGGTTTGAACTATATAGTTTTAACGATATTCCCAAACATACTCTTAATTGATAGTTTGAGCCAAAATTGGCCAGAATTCTGAAAACAAGTCCTCATGTTTTTAATTTTTTGAACCAATTTTCAAGTCACACAATAGCTATGCTAATATTTTAGTTTAAAATTTTAGTATAATATAGGCTCCTTGAAGAAAAAAAATCTTACTTGTCAATGGCACATATGTTTAACATGACATAAGGATACAAGATAATACGCTATTAGGCACATGCATAACCCGAACGCTGCATACCCCATTCAGCATAATAAACATGAAAAAAAAAATACTATATTTATCTTTACCATTCTATATTCATTCATTTATTTATTTTTGAGAGGGATCCTTTATTTTTTTTTTCACGTTTATAAATCTATTTTTAGTTTTAGAGCCTATCATAATATGCTACCACCAAGAACATACATTTTCACATCCATTCCTAAGTTCTAATAGTAAACTAATTTGAGACATAAATGTGAAAAGGAAAAAAACTTTACACCAAAACACTATTTTTTTCTAATTTTTTTTAATTTTTAAAAAGGCCTCCTCATCCTCCTAATTTCCAAGCACCATGATTGGTCCAAAATGCATTAGCACAATTTATTACACAATGTTTTTGTTGCACACTTATTGAAACAATCTTTTCGTTAAGCCTAATTTCACTTTTGGTCGAAACGCAATATTGACAATTTAAATTCCTAAGGACATATTTGGTACATCGTATTTACTTGTAAAAATTAAAGATTACACGATAGTTTTAAACTATCGCGTAAAGCATTCACAACGGACAAAAAACGTCATGAAATGATCTGTCGTGGTACCAATGAGACTTTTCACAATAATTTTTTACCTTCGTGGAATGCCGCTAATGACTGATATTAAGTGTGTTCTATAGGAGGCTACCACGATGGTTTTAATGTGTAGATTATACGACAATTTTTAATGAAAACCGTTATATAATCTTGGTTAATTTCTATCTTCTACAACAATTTTTGTAAAAATTGTCATGTAAGGTATAGTTTTCACAACAATTTTTCTTAAAACCGTCATGGAAGATTAGTCATTTGCAAAAAAAAAAAAAAAAATTACCAAAATTTCTAATTTCCCATAGGATGGCTAGTCCCATATATTATCCACAAACACAAGGCCTTGATTGCTAGTGAGTTTTATGCAACAAAAAATATAAACAATTGCTATGATGGTCATAGAGGATTTTCATCAAACGTGTAGTGCGCATCACATATACAAACACATACACAAATACATAGAAAGAAATTAAAGCTAAAACTAAAAATAAAGTTAGAATTAAACAACTAAAACAAATTAGTTTACAAAAACCATAAATAATTAAAACTAAAACAATACAACTAAAAATTAAAAAAACTAAATAATAAAAAAAGAAATTGAAAGTTACCAAATGGCAGTCGGAGGCGGGCAATGGCAGGGTCTTGGAGGTAATGAGCTCAAAGAGAAGAACACTTAGAGAGTTCATCAAATTGTAGTGAGCATCACATATACAAACACATGCACAAACCATAAATAATTAAAACTAAAATTATCTAACTATTTTTTTTTTTAAAAACTAAACAATAGAAAAAGAAATGAAATTTTACAAAACGGCGGTCGGATGTGGGCCATGGTGGGTTCATGGAGGTGGCGAGCTTAAAGAGAAGACACTTGAAGAGAATAACCTTCACAAACGAGGGATGGTCACAGGCTTGTAGGTTGTGGAGGCCTTGAGGCTGACGGCAGCATGTTCGATCGAGGCAAAGATGATAGTGGTGACGGTAGTGGTAGAGAGAGAGAGGACTTAAGGGGTTAGAGAGAAAGAGGTAGGGCAGGGTTTAGAGAGAAAAGGGTTGAGTTTGAGTCCTAATTTGAATAAGAAAGAGAGAGAGTGTGCGCCTTTTAAAATTTCATTGATTATGGTAAGGGAAAGCTCTTTAATTTTTGTTGGCCATCTTTTACGACGGTTTTTATAAAAACCGTTGTATAATACACCTCCTAACACAACAGTTTTTTAAAAAACAATCGTGGTATGTGGGGAATCTACCACGAAGGTTTTTTAAAAAGCCATCATGGTAGATTTGGCTTATCATGATAGTTTTTAAAAAAACTGTCATGGTATATGTAGAATCTATCACTACAGTTTTTAAAAAACCATCGTGGTAGATTGGCTTGCCATGATGATTTTTTTAAAAACCATTGTGGTACAAGCCGCCCATTATATGACAGTTTTCATCTTTGCAAGTGTAACTCCCGGCGTTTTTTTTTTCCTTTATTACGACTGTTTTTGAGAAAAGATCGTTAAGTAAAGGTTGTATAATTTTGAATTTGTTGTAGTGATTATATTGTATTGTATTGTATAGCATTACAATGTATTGTATAACACTAATATAATAATATACTGTCACGCCCCGGAGTACGGGATGTGATGTGGTGGTTTATTTAAATGAATTAAGTAAAGATTTAGTTAAAAATAAGGTTTTAGAAGGAAATTTATAAATAAAAAGGTGATAATTTCAAAAATCGTTTGAATAAATAAGTTAAAGAAATAAATGAATCATCATAATAATTAAACAAATAGAAATAACATTAAAATAATTAAATATGGGGTGGAACGCGTATAAGTCCCACTAGCCCACATATTGTGCACACACATATGGTACTGACAATATTATGATACAACCACAGTCCAGAATAAAAGAGAAGTTTAAGTCTTACATGCCTTGAATGATAAATTAACCT
>CAMOHE010031831.1:0-23139 GCA_946598075.1 Artocarpus hirsutus
AAAGAAAACCTTGAGGGGCCAGAGGGCCCCAGAGGGGACAGTATGGATGAGTGGGCAGCACAGGGATGGTCTACCAATAAGAGCCTTAAGTCCGAAGGCCCTGCAAGGTGGGTCATATGGAGGCTTGAGGGAGTACGCCCGGCCGCACACCACAATAAAAATGTGCGTTTTATTGTGGCATCCAGCCTGGGCATATTTCCTCAAGCCTCCATAGGACCCACCTTACGGGGCCCCTAGACTTATGGCTCTTATTGGTAGACCATCCCTGTGCCGCCCACGCATCCATATTGTCCCCTCTGGGGCCCTCTGGCCCCTCAGGGTTTTCTTTCGTGTCCCTCGGGTCCGTAATGTGGGCTCATTTTGATCCACAATCATTACATCATTATTATCAGTTAAGAGAAATCCATATCTTTAGGGCTCTGATGTGTCCTACCAGACCTCCTCGAGCCTTGTGCTACTTGTGTAGGCTTAACAACTACTTGTTGATCTAGTTGAGATTCTGCTGGTGGTTCAATGCTATTTTTTGGTTCTTGACTTTCTTTAAGTTGAACTTCACTCCCACTTGTTCCTTTAGAAATGAATTCTCTTTCTAAAAAGACACCATTCCAAGCAACAAACACTTTGTTCTTAGAAGCATTGTAGAAGTAATATCTTTTAGTTTCTTTAGGATATCCCACAAAAAGGCATTTGTCTAATTTGGGTGGCAATTTATATGAAATTTGACACTTCACATAAGCCTCACATCCCCAAATCTTAAGAAAAGAAAAACTAGCAACTTCTTGGTCCACATGGTATCTTTTGAACTGCCTTTGATGGAACTCTGTTCAGTATGAACACAGCAATTTCTAGAGCATACCCCCGAAAGGATATTGGAAGATCTGACTGATTCATCATAGATCAAACCATATCTAATAAAGTTTGATTTCTTCGTTCAAACACACCATTCCATTGTGGTGTTCTTGGTGGAGTTAATTGTGAGACGATCCCATAATCTGTAAGATGATCAATGAATTCTTGGTTTAAGTATTCACCACCTAGATCTGATCGAAATTCTTTAATACCTTTAGCAAGTTGATTTTGTACTTCATTTTTGAAAAATTTGAACTTTTCAAAAGATTTAGATTTTTGTTTCATTAAATAGACATAGCCATATCTATTGAAATCATCTGTGAAAGTAATGAAGTACTAAAAACCTCCTCTAGTAGTGGAACTTAACGGTCCACATACATCAGAATGTACAAGACCCAATAAGTCATTTGCCCTTTCACTCTGTCCAGTAAAAGGTGTCTAAGTTATTTTGCATAATAAACAAGACTCACATACTTCAAATGATTCAAAATCAAATGAATTCAAAAGCCCATGTTGATGGAGTTTTGATATGCATTTTTCATTTAAATGGCCCAAACAACAGTGCCAAAGATAAGTAGAGTTTAAATCTTTAGATTTAAACTTCTTTGTATTAACATTATAGATAGACTTTTCGTTTGTGTTTTCAACGTTTAGAACATAAAGACCATTCTTTCGTGGAGCATATCCATAGAAAATGTTATCATGGTAAATGAAGCATTTATTATTTCTAATAATAAACTTAAAACCTTCCTTGTCCAAACAAGAAACAAAAATAATATTCCTACACATAGCAGGTGCATAGTAACAATTTTCTAAACTTAAAACAAGTCCATCAGGCAAATTCAACTCATATATTCCTATAGCAAAAGCAACAACTCTTGCTCCATTTCCAACTTGTAGGTCTACTTGCCTTTAGCCAAAATTCTACTCCTTTTAAGACCCTGCAAATAAGTACAAATGTGAGATCCAGATCCAGTATCTAATACCCAGGAATCAGAAATAGACAAATTGACTTCTAAAACATAAATACCTAAAGGAGTAGTCGCATTACTCTTCTTCTTCTTCAGATACATTATCTAATACCTAGGAATCAAAAGGGGCAAGATTGCTAGAAGGAAGAGAGCGGGTTCACTCCGATGACACCCTAACTCGAGCTTTTTATATTCGAGATCGGATTCAAATGTTGTTACTTAAAGCAACGCCCTCTGTAGGTATCCACACGAATATACTCTCTCAAAAATTGAATTGGTTTGCTAGCACCCTTTCCTTGAGTTAAATAACTCTCTCTAATTTTAGGGTTTTTAATGTTTTTGCCTTTTAGAATAAGAGAATGCCTTTTCTCTTCTAATTCGGCCAAAAACCCTAAAATAGATATATATATATATGTATATTGACTTCGAGAAAGAGTTAGATTTTAACTAGGGTAAATTTTAATTCAAATATGATTCATAGAATCTAGACAATGTCAGATTTAATGAACCTAGACATATTTAGTGCATCGAATCTAGATATTATCATGTTCATTGAACCTAGACACAATAAACCTAAAAATTTTTTTTGGTCTGTTCTAAGTGTGCAACCCTATAGGTTCACATAACGTTGGTAGTGGGCTTGAAAATCTATTTCTGGCCCACAATTATAAGCAGCCTCTAGCAAGACATTATGATTACCCAAGTTATGCAAATGTCAATAATTCGACATAACCTAATATGCAATAAGTATTAAAGTCCTTTTGTCACTAGATACCTTGATTGAACATAAAACAATGTTTTTGTCATCCTTATACTATTCAATCATATTATTTCTTAATCTTAAGTAGACTGATATTGATAACCCTTATCAATTCATTCCAATATGGCCATACATTTTTCTTCAGTCTAACTTATCGAGGGGTCCATATATCTTTTTCCTAATAAATGAGGAACAAATTCATTCCTAATCACTTACATTCCTTACATGATTCACTCTATATCCAACAACAATCAAATCTATCGTCCTGTTAAAAATAATATTACAATGTGTCAATACATCATTTCTCAAATATGTATCTATGAGTTGACTTAGTATCTCATACACATGATTAGTAAAACATGATCATCAGTCAAACTTCATACTAGTCTTCATTCATTATTATCCTAATAATAATGACCGACGATAGATAATTTAGAATAGAATTCAATTTTCACCTAAGGGTTTTACTATCAAGTCATATACTTGATGACCTTAGGTAGAATTAATTATTCATGGAATTAGAATAATGACCAATAATGAAAATGCATCTTTATTAATAAAATGCAAATGTAAAAAGTCCAAATATGGTCATTACATAATTGGCCTAGGGCACATCACTAAGAATCTCTCACTTGCACTAGGCCCAATCAATATTGTATCTAATACCCATTGACCTAGCATGACTCTCATGCTTAGGCTGCAGAAGAGGCTTAGTGAGTGGATCATCAACATTGTCATTTATAAGTACTCAGTATATCTTCACTTCTCCTCTCTCAATGATTTCTTGAATGAGATGATAACGCCTGAGTATATATTTAGATCGCTGATGTGATCTAGGTTCCTTAGCCTATGCTATGGCCCCGTTATTACAAAAATACAAGTCTACTGGATCTAATATACTAGGAACAACACCCAATCTAGTAATAAACTTTTTGATCCAAACTACTTCCTTAGCTACTTCTGAGGCGGCTATATACTCAGCTTCTGTTGTAGAATTAGCAACAGTGTCTTGCTCTATACTTCTCCAGCTTACTGTACCTCCATTCAAACAGAACACATAACCTGACAGCGATCGAAAGTCATCCTTGTCAGATTAGAAGCTAGAATCTGTTTAACCACTTATAATAAGCTTATCTACCTTTCCTCCATGCAATAAGAATGCATCCTTAATTCTTCTCAAATATTTAAGGATATTCTTGACTGCTATCTAGTGACTTTCACTGGATCTGATTGGTATCTGCTGGTTATGCTTAAGGCATATGAAAAATCAAGTGGAGTAAAGGACATTGCATACATGATAAATCCAATGGCAGAAGCATATGGAATCTTATTCATGTGGTCTCGCTCATCCTATGTCATTGGACACTGAGTCTTGCTGAGACTAATTCCATGTGACATTGGCAAGAATCCCCTCTTGGAATCTTACATACTAAATCTATTCAATATCTTGTCAATGTATGCACTTTGACTTAAGCCAATAAGCCTCTTAGATCTATCCCTATAGATCTTGATGCCTAGAATATAGGCAGTTTCTCCTAAGTCATTCATTAAGAAACAATTTCCTAGCCATGATTTAACATTTTGTAGAGTAGGGATATCATTTCCAATGAGTAATATGTCATCAAGATGTAGCACTCAAAAGACTATTGCCCTCCCACTAACCTTCTTGTAAACACAAGGCTCATCTTCAATTTTGATGAAGCCAAACTCTTTGATTGCTACATCAAAATGAAGATTCCAACTCCGAGATACTTGCTTCAATCCATAAATGGATCTTTGAAGTTTGCAAACCTTTCTGGAATTCTTAGGACTAAACAAACCTTCTGGTTATGTCATATACACATCCTCAAGTAGGTTTCCATTAAGAAATGTTGTTCTGACATCCATTTGCCAAATCTCATAATCATAGTATGTAGCTATGGCAAGGAGAATCTGAATGGATTTAAGTATAGCAACTGGTGAAAAAGTTTCATCGTAGTCTATACCATGTGTTTACTTGAAACCTTTTGCATCTAGCCTTGCCTTGAAGGTATGCACATTGCCATCCATGTCTGTTTTCTTTTTGAGAACCCATTCGCACCTAATAGTCTTTAAACCATCAGGCGGATCAATCAAAGTTCATACTTGATTATCATATAGGGATTGCATCTCTAACTTCATGGCTTCTAGCCATTAATCACAATCAGGGATATTCATGGGCTCTTGGTAGGATGTGGGCTCATTTTGATCCACAATCATCACATCATTATTATCAGTTAAGAGAAATCCATATCTCTTAGGGCTCTGATGTGTCCTACCAGACCTCCTCGAGTCTTATGCTACTTGTGTAGGCTTAACAACTACTTGTTGATCTAGTTGAGATTCCACTGGTGGTTTAATGCTATTTTGTGGTTCTTGAATTTCTTTAAGTTGAACTTTACTCCCACTTGTTCCTTTAGAAATGAATTCTCTTTCTAAAAAGACACCATTCCGAGCAACTAATACTTTGTTCTCAGAAGCATTATAGAAGTAATATCTTTTAGTTTCTTTAGGACATCCCACAAAAAAGCATTTGTCTGATTTGGGTGCTAATTTATCTAAAATTTGATGCTTCACATAAGCCTCACATCCCCAAATCTTAAGAAAAGACAAACTAGGCAACTTCTTGGTCCAGATGGTGTCTTTTGAACTTTTACCAAGTTGATTTTGTACTTCATTAAAAAATTTGAACTTTTCAAAAGATTCAGATTTTTGTTTCATTAAATAGACATAGCCATATCTACTTAAATCATCTGTGAAAGTAATGAAGTACTAAAAACCTCCCATAGTAGTGGAACTTAATGGTCCACATACATCAGAATGTACAAGGCCCAATAAGTCATTAGCCCTTTCACTATGTCCAGTAAATGGTGTCTAAGTTATTTTACCTAATAAATAAGACTCACATACTTCAAATGAATTCAAATGCCCATGTTGATGTAGTTTTGAAATGCGTTTCTTATTTATATGGCCCAAACAACAGTGCCAAAGATAGGTAGAGTTTAAATCTTTAGATTTAAACTTCTTTGTATTAACATTATAGATGGACTTTTCGTTTGTGTTTTAAATGTTTAGAACATAAAGACCATTCGTTCGTGGAGCATATCCATAGAAAATGTTATCATGGTAAATGGAGCATTTATTATTCCTAATAATAAACTCAAAACCTTCCATGTCTAAACAAGAAACAAAAATAATATTCCTACACATAGCAGGTGCATAATAACAATTTTCTAAACTTAAAATAAGTCCACAAGGCAAAGTCAACTCATATATCCTACAGCTAAAGCAGCAACTTTTGCTCCATTTCCAACTTGTAGGTCCACTTCGCCTTTAGCCAAACTTCTACTCCTTTTAAGACCCTACAAATAAGTATAAATGTGAGATCCAAATCCAGTATCTAATACCCAGGAATCAGAAGTAGACAAATTGACTTCTATAACATAAATACCTGAAGGACTAGTTGCACTACTCTTTTTCTTCTTTAGATCCAGTATCTAATACCTAGGAATCAAAAGGGGCATGATTGCTAGAAGGAAGAGAGTGGGTTCACGCCGGTGACACCCTAACTTGAGCTTTTCGTATTCAGGATCGGATTCAGACGTTGTTACTTAGATCAACACCCTCTGTAGGTATCTACACGAATATACTCTCTCAAAAATCGAATTCGTGTGCCAGCACCTCTCCTTGCGTTAAATGACTCTCTCTAATTTTAGGGTTTTTAATGTTTTTGCCTTTTAGAATAAGAGAATGCCTTTTCTCTTCTAATTTGGCCAGAAACCCTAAAACAGATATATATATATTAACTTTGAGAAAGAGTCAGATTTTAACTAGGGTAAACTGGAATTCAAATATGATTCATAGAATCTAGATAATGCCAGATTTAATGAACCTAGACATGTCCAGCACATCGAATCTAGGCATTATTAGGTTCATTGAACCTGGACACAATAAACCCAAAATTCGTTTTTGGTCTACTCTAAGTGTGCGACCCTATAGGTTCACATAAGTGGCCTCTAGCAAGACATTATGATTACCCAAGTTATGCAAATGTTAATAATCCAACATAACCTAATATACAATAAGTATTAAATTCCTTTTGTCACTAGATACCTTGATTGAACATAAGACATGGTTTATGTCATCCTTATACTTTCTAGTCATATTATTTCTCAATCGTAGGTAGACTGATATTGATAACCCTTATCAATTCATTCTAATATGGCCATACATTTTTCTTCAGTCTAACTTATCAAGGGGCCCATATATATCTTTCTCATGATAAAAGAGGGACAAATTCCTTCTTAATCACTCATATTCCTCACATGATTCACTCTATATCTAACAACAATCCATTCCATCATCCTGTTAAAGATAATATTAGAATGTGTCAAAATATAGAACTTGTCATGTAGGAAACAATGGTGATTTTAGGTCAAAGGACTAGGATAATACTATTGTGATGAGAATCACTTGTGACAATTATCCATGCAGTATTCTCACAACGGGTTGATCCAATACATCATTTCTCAAATATGTATCTATGAGTTGACTTAGTATCTCATACACATGATTAGTAAAACATAGTCATCAGTCGAACTTCATGATATTCTTCATTCATTATTATCCCAATAATAATGACCGACTACAGATAATTTAGAGTAGAATTCAGTTTTCACCTAAGAGTTTTACTATCAAGTAGTTGATGACCTTATGCAAAATTAACTATTCATGGAATTAGAATAAAAAATAATAATAAAAATGCCTCTTTATTAATAAAATGTAAATGTAACAAAGTCATTACATAATTGGCCTAGGGTACATCATTAACAGTTTCAGAAGGCGGCAAGGCTTGTTGGCCAGTGTGTGGTGGTAGATGGTGGCTAGAGATTGTCAGATTGGGAGGGGCATCCATTGTTGTTACACTTTGAAAGAATTCTTGAAAAAGAAAAATGAGAGAAAGAGAGAGGAAAGGAAAGAAAGAACAGACAGAGAAGAAGCTTCTAGAATTTATTTTGGTCCCCCATTCTTTTAAAATTTCAAAATCACCAAAAACCTTTAAGACTTTTTACATTCAAGTTCTTAAAATAACAACTATAGCCCAAATTAGTGTTTCTTATTACAAATAAAGTCATGGCTCTTACATCATTGGATACCCTTTTCTTGGTTTTCACCTCAAGGGCTTTACCATGTTTATTTGTGTCTGTCTATCCCTACCACGCTTCTTGCCTAGCCAAATATCAAACCAAACTTCATACTTCCTTTTCAATAAACTTTAAGGGTACAATGGTTTTACTTTGATAAACATGCTAAAATATCAAACTTCATCTATGCAAAAACATGAAACGTAATATTCAAAATAAATATAAAAGCTCTAGACATAGATGAACACATAACATGAAAATCATGATTACTATTTTACTTTGTGTTGTTTTGAAATTCGATTTGACTTGCTTCTTGTCCAATGATGCTTGAAAGTGAAGAGACACTATAACAAATTTGAGATTGTATGAACTTTATTTAACAACCGTTTCTCAAAAACCATCGTGATAAAGTAAAAAAACGCAACAAGTTATGCCCCTGAACACGAAAGCTATCATGGTAAGTACAGGAGCTTCCATGGTAGTTTTTTAAAAAACCATAGTGGTAGCTTATGCTTACGACGACGGTTTTTTAAAAAACCATCGAGGTAGCTCCCAGACTTACCATGATAGTTTTTAAGAAACTGTCATGTTATCTCACTTATGTCCCCTTTCCACCTCAATAATCAGACACAAATCATAAACTCACCTCTCAAAAATGAACACAGAGCCCTCCAAAACAGATGCAGCCATCCCTCTTCACCTCCAGACTTCTTAATGTCATTCAAAATTGTAAGTTTTTTATTAGAAAATGTTAAATTGTTGTTGATTTTGTTGTTTAATTAATCCGAAATTGAAAATTTGTCATTGATTTGTTGTTTATTCTGTGATTATTGTGTTGTGGATCATGGGTTTGATTTATTTATTTTATAATGGGCATGTGTAAATTGTTTTATGATGGGTGATGTTTTTGTTTACTTTTATGATTAGATCGAATATATATGGTAGGTGTATGTATATAATTTGTGAAATTAATTTTAATTCAATTTTGCTATTTATTATTTCAATTTATGACTTGCCAAATGGATAGGAAATGGATGTGGGATTTTCGATTGTCTAAGGAATATGTGAATGATGTGAAAGAGTTATTAGATTTTGCCAAAAGTCATGCGAATGGTGATAAAATTCGGTGTCCTTATGCTCAATGTAGAAACTATAGATTTCATCCAATTCTAATTGTTAGAGGACATTTATTCTAAAATAGAATTATAAGTAGTTATCAAACGTGGCATTTCCATGGCGAGTCTAATTTCAGTAATCCAACTTTAGAAAGTAAAAAGGAATCTATTATGGAGGTAATATGCATGATCACGACAATATGGTTGACATGGTCAATGATTTGGAAGAACACTTCATGCACCGTCTGGATGTATTTGAGACAATGACGAAAGATATCGAGACACCTGTGTATAAAGAGTGTACTCATTTCACCAAATTGTTTGTTTTAGTTGGATTATGGATTTTGAAAGCGTCAGGTGGGTGGTCAAATTCTAGTTTCACAAGCTTTTGGAATTTTTCGGAAGGCTTCTACTAAACGGTGATAAATTACCAACTAGTATGTATGAGGCTAAGAAGATTTTGAGCACTTTGGGTATGGATAATGAGAAAATTCATGCTTGTGAAAATGATTATGTTCTCTATAGGAATGAGTATAAGGACGAGAATTATTATCCAGTTTGTCAACAAGCAACGTGGAAGAAAGGAAAGGAGCCAAAAGACGGTAAGAATGTAGTGCCGAAGAAAATGTTATAGTACATCCCACCGGTACCACATTTAAGGTGTTTATTTGAAAACCCAGAACATGCCAAGAATTTGACATGACATCATGACAAATGGGGAGACGATAGTATGCTTTGACACTCGGATTCACCACAATAGAAGACTTTTGAAGCCGATCATCCTGAATTTAGTGTAGATCTAAGAAATATACATTTCGCTTTGCCGATAGATGAAATGAACCCACATGGTAACATGAGTAGTAGGCATAGCAGTTGGCCTATTATACTTGTTCACTACAATCTCCCTCCAAATACGTGCATGAAGTGAAAGTTTTTAATGTTGTCTTTAGTGATTTTGGGTCCTCACCAACCAGGCAATAACATTGATGTATACTTGGCAACGTTAATCGGTGACATTAAAAACTTGTGGGAAAATAGAGTTGAAGTTAGAGATGCTTATCGAGAAGAGACATTCATACTTCGTGCAATGCTAATATAGGCAGTTATCGACTTCCCTGTATATGGCAATTTATCTGGTTACTCGGTGAAGAGTTCTATTGGTTGTCCCAATTGCATGATGGAAAGATCTCACAAATGGTTAAAGAATGGTAAGAAAGTCATTTTTCTTGGTCATAGAAGATGGTTGCCAAGAGATCATCATTACCACAAACAAAAGAAAGCCTTTGATGGCAATAGCAAAGAAAGAGACCTTCCTCATCCTTTGACGGGTGAACAAATACTTGAAATGGTAAAAGATATAAGAGTCATATTCAGGAAGAGAAAGCCAGGTAAGGACGAGCTGTCAATTGATGGACCATGGAAAAAAAGATCAATCTTTTTTGATCTTCCATATTGGCAGACACTTTTTGTTCATAATTGCATGGATGTTATGCATATTGAGAAAAATGTTTGTGAATCCATAGTCGGCACGTTGCTCGACATTCTAAGCAAGACTAAGGATGGTGAAAAATCTCGATTGGATATCATGAAAATGGAGATTAGGCCTAATTTGTTTCCCGAGAGAAGAGGGAATCACACTTACTTACCTTCGACGAAGCACACGTTATCAAGAGCAGAGAAGAGAAAGCTTTGTAAATGGCTTGCTTCGTTGAGAGTGCCAGACAGGTATTCTTCGAACTTTAAGAAGTTGGTGTCAGTGAAGGATTTGAAACTTATTAGCATGAAAACACACGATTATGATGTGTTTATGCATCAATTACTACCACTTGCTTTGTGAGGAATTCTAACAAAGGATGTGAGATTTGCAATTACAAGTTGTGCTCATTCTTTAATTCAATATGCTCTAAAGTAATTGATCCACTTATGCTAGATTCACTGCAATCAGAGTTGGTGCAAACCTTATGCATGCTTGAGAAGTATTTTCCACAGCATTTTTTGACATCATGATTTATATAACAGTGCACTTAGTACGTGATGTTAAGTTATGCAAACCGGTGTATTTGAGATGGATGTACCCATTTGAAAGATATATGATGGTTTTGAAGGGCTATGTGAAGAATTGAAATAGGCCAAAGGGTATGTTGTAGAAAGTTACATAGCTGAGGAATCGGTTGAATTTTGCTTTGAATACCTATCTAATGCAGACTTAATTGGGGTGCCTAAGACTATAAACATTGAGGCTAGGGGACTATCTACTGGCAATATTTCATCAGTAAATCGAGAGGAGTGGAAGCAAGCATGTCTTTATGTCTTGCACAATGTTAATGAAGTAGAGCCTTTCATTGAGATGCACATCAACGAATTAAAAAAAGCAAACCCAAAAAGAGTAAGAAATGAGAAGTGGTTGCAAGATGAACATAACTGGACCTTTCGGTTGTGGATTAGAGCACACGTGCTCCACATCACAAGATGGAGGCATGTCACAAGACTTGAAGAACCTAGCTAGAGGACTATCATCGGTAGTTATAAGGAATATGCCACATTCCATAAATGGTTACACTTTCTGCACTCGCGAAAGAGATGAGAAGCATCCTGTCCAAAATAGCGATGTGACTCTTTGTGCCAAGGCTAACCAAATTGCCTCTGCCAAGGACAAGAATTTGGTATTTGGGACCATGAACTACTTTGGTTTCATTGAAGATATTTGGGAACTTGGTTATGGGGGATTACACATAGCTCTTTTTAAGTGCAAGTGGGCTGACAATAACCATATTAGAAGGATAATGACGCTATCACGGTGGTTGAGTTTAGAAGATTAGGATATAAGAATGATCCCTTCTTTGTAGCATCACAAGCAATCTAATTTTTTTATACTATAGATCCCCAACACATGGAGTTGTCTCTAGTCATCCTGATAAAGCCAAGATTAGTTATCGACAGTGAAGAAGTTGCTAAGGATTGCACGGACATCCCTTCATTCACAAAGGGATTGCCACCGGTTAAAGAGATAGATAATTTTTGCACTTGCTTCGTGAAGATGTGGAATGGATATGTATTGAGGAACCAATGAAAAAAAAGAGAAAGAAATGAGCATCTATAAACCAATTTATGTTAATTTATTTTAAAATATTTCTTTAATTTCTTGCATTTTTCATCTTTTTAAGGGGTTTAGGATATCTATTTATAGTTATATTTATGATGAATGTAGAGAAAAAGTATACATTCTAGGCCATTGGATACTTAACACACGGGTTGGCTACCTTGGGCAGAAGAGAAAAAAATATGGTAGTGATACTTACACCAATTTTTTACGACGATTTATAAATAAACCGTCATGGAAATTAATCTTCAACAATGGTTTACAAAGAAACCTTCGTGGAAGGCAAGCTCTCTTTAACAGCATTTTAATGCCGTAAAGACCTTCCACGATGGTTTATCGAGAAACCATTGTGGAATGCAGGTCTTTCACAGCCTTTTTTTAATGCTGTGAAAGACCTTCCATGACGATTTATTGAGAAACTGTCGTGGAAGGCAAGCCTTTCATAGCTTTTTTTTATTGCTATGAAAGACTTTCCATGATGGTTTCTCAGTAAACCGTCATGGTAGTTCACAGCATTAAAAAATGCTGTAATGTCTTCCATGATGGTTTGCTAAGAAACCGTCATGGAAGGAAGCTTCTCTTTCACATCATTCTAAACGCTGTGAAAGATGTTTCACGACGGTTTCTTAATAAACCATCGTGGAAGGTGTCACAGCATTTTTAATGCTATAACATACCTTCCACGACAATTTATTGAGAAATCGTCGTTGAAGGTGAACTCTCTTTAGCAGCATTTTAAATGCTATTATATACCTTTCATGTTGGTTTCTTAATAAACCGTCATGGAATCATCAATTTTTGAAATATTCCATATGGAAGATTCAACTCCACCTTTATAAATTTTGAAAAGCACGCCCAAATCCCCAATTCAAATATCCCTCCCTTTCTCTCTAAAAGTGCTCCCTCTCTTTAAAATCCCTCTCTCTCTCTCAAGATCACTCTTCGTCGCTGTCACCTCCCCCGTCGTCGTCGTCATCACCTTTTCATCACCGGTAAGCTCCCCCTCCCTTTCTCTCTCCTTTCCCCCCTCACCCCTTCCCCCTCCCTCTATCTCTCCTCTTCCCCCTTCCCCCTTCCCCCCATTCGTCCCCCTTCCCCCCCCCCAACCCAGCCCCCTTGCCCCCTCGGCCACCATATCGCCCCACCCAGCCCCCCTCGACCACCACCCAGCCCCCTTGCCCCCCCTTCCCCCCACCTAACCCCCTCTCACCCCACCCCCCCACCCCTTCATCGCCCTACCACACCTCCCACCCAACCCCTATAATGCCCCCTTACAAACGTCACAATAATCGTTACTTTTACCATTATTATCATAATTTAGAGATAAACAATTCAAATAAAATACTTATACTTAAACAGATATCCTAGAAAAAAATGCATAAATTTTTTTTGGCATGATTCCATTTCCAATCCAACACTCCTAGCACACACCCGTCTTCGTCCTCCATCTATTCCATATGCCTTTTACCTTTGTCTACAACATGATATAAAACTAAGTAAGCATAAGCTTAGTAAGTACACTTCTTATCTCATAACATAAAACATTTCATAAAAAAAAAATTATGCATGTTTTTCTTGGGATATCTATTTAAGTATAAGTATTTTATTTGAATTATTTATCTTTAAATTATGATCATAACGGTAAAAGTAACAATTATTGTGACATTTGTAAGGGGGTGTTACAGTTATGATATCAGAGCTAGTTTTTGTTTCCAATACACACCACCACACATCAATCCAAGTTCTCCAAGTAAGTGTATTTTAAGTCAATTGCATGAATGTAAGTTTGATGGTAAGTATAAGATTTAGTTGTTTAATGATAAATGCCCTAGTGTATAATTTAGTAGTGAAATCTTGTCTCATTCCCACAATTAGAGGTTCCTTCCTAAGCTTGTGATTCTTTTAGAACGAACTCAAAACCAATAGTCATGGTTAGATTAATTATCTGGTTGAATTTGACTCAAGGAACAAAACAATATGAAGGAACAGAATGTGGAAAGACAGTATTGAACTTCTTTTATGGAGAATAAGTTTCTAATCGTAAGTTAATGGAAATTAAGATATAGAATGACCTAAATGAATTTGCATGACTATGAGGATTTGGAAGTCTTTTATCATGTCAGAAATAACATAACATAAAAGGCTAGAGTTGTCGATATGAAGAGCAAATATGCCTATGATAAATTCTTGGTGATGCAACCCATATAATTATCATAAGTGGGCTATGAACGATGGATTGGAAACGGAAGAATGCCAAGAAAGAATTTTTTTTTTGAACTATGTTTTTATTTCTTTGAATGCTTAAATGTCCACACTATTAAGTAAAAAGACTTGTTTTACATTTATTTTGATTTTACAGAAGTTTGGTCTACCGAACTATTTAAATAGATTTTAAAGTTTGTTTTGAAATTTTATTTGAATTATGGTTTGTTAATTTGTCATTAACAAACTATGAAAAAAAAGGATTTGAAATATTTGGAATATTTTTTAAAAAAAAATTGTATGCATGGATTCTAGGATATGTTTATCAAATTGTGTTTAAATTTAAATGGTTTATCTTATAAATAATGATAACAAGGACCAAAGTAACGATTATTATGATGTCCGTAAAGGGGTGTTACACCACCCAACCCCCCTCGTCCCCCTTCCCCCCTTCCCCCACCTTGGCCCCCACCATGGCCCCCCTCGCCCCCCACCCAGCCCCCCTTGGCCCCCCTTCCCCTAACCCACCCCCTACCCAGCCCCCTTCGCCTCCCATCCACCCCCCCTTCGCCCCCCACCTCGCCCCCCCATCACCCCACCCACCCCCCACCCAGCCCCCCTCACCCCCCCACCCCCTAGCCCATTGCCTGACCCACCCCCACCCCGCCCCACCAATGTGAAATTATGTAATGTCATTGTAAACTTGTGAATATGTGAAATTATGTAATATCATTGTAAACTTGTGAATATGTGAAGATGTGAAATATGTGAATATTATGAATATGTAAAATTGTGTATTTGAAATTGTAAAGTTGTGAATACGTGAAGATGTGAATATGTGAAATATGTGAATATGTGAAAGATGTGAATATTGTAAATATGTGAAATTGTGTAATTGAAATTGCAAAGTTGTGACTATGTGAAGATGTGAAATATGTGAATATTGTGAATATGTGAAATTGTGTAATTGAAATTGTAAACTTGTGAATATGTGAAATTGTGAATACGTGAAATATGTGAATATGTGTAACTTGTGAATATTGTGAATATGTGTAATAGGTCAACTTATAATGTGATTTTTAATATGTAATTGTGTAATATATCAATTTAGAATATGTTAAGTTTTGACTGTAAGATTGTATCTAAATATTACTACATGTGTTGTGGTTTTTGCTTACTTTGCATAGGTACAATGTCTCCCAAGGTCGATAGTGACCAGTATGAGGACGAGTACAAAAAGTGCGCTCCATCTTCATAGCAATATAGTAAGGGAAAGCAACTTAGTAAGCCATAAAGGTGAACTGAATTCAATCCAAAAGTAGACTTTAAGCGAAGGGCTACGTTGATGAAAAAAGTTCATCGAATGAGGAAGAAAGATTTAAGAATTGAAGTAACACTTGATTCGAAAGGCCAACTAGAAGGCACACCCGGCCATGAATTAAGCAGTTGGATCAGAGTCCTTAGTGGAAAGCACGTTCTTATATGGACAGAAGATTGGAGGTCTAAGGATTTAGATAAAGTAAAAGATGTGATTTGGAGAGAGATTTACGAAGCTTTCATAGTCGAGGATTGGTATAGGAAAAGGGCTTTGAAGATTTGTGGTGAATTAGCAAAGGGGTTTAGATCTGATCTCTACGTTACCTTCATACAGCCACCACCTATGGTAGTACACTATTACCCCTCCATAAACGATGACAATTGGGAAGCTTTTGTAAGGTATCAACGTTCCACTGAATTTCAACTGTTATCATCAAATACAAGAAAAGTAAGAGTAGAAAATGAATACTGCTCTATGGTTAGCCGAGTGGGATATAGAGAGCTCAAGCAATTATTGGTACATTAATATCTTACTCGTATTACAAATATCAATCATTCTATCATTAATATGTTACTAACATAGTGTAACACACTTAGCTAAGACAGGCATGCTACCAACACAAGAGGAATTGTAGGTAAAATCACATCAAGGTTCCAATGGACATTTTCAAAATCCAAAATGTAGTAGAAATTGAGAACTTGATTGTAAGTTTATTGAACATGAACCATTAATTTGTAATTTAATACCTGTTGAAGGATCTTAAGAATAACATGGTTTTGTTGTTGTTTTACAGGATGAATACACGATGCAACAAAGTCAAGGAAGCTTCCAATACGTCGGTAAAGATGACATTTTGATGAGGGCACTAGGGAAACCAAAACATTCAGGACATGTTTGTGATCAATTGAAGTATGTGTAGCTGTCTCAATACTTCAACCTCCAATCAGGTACTTCGAAAGTGAATTCCCACAATGCAACAGCTTCAAGGCTAGTTGTAACCCTCCCAATAATGTAGCAGAAGCTTTAGAAGCTCTAAAAGTCCAATTTTCACCTTCTCGTCAAGAGTGTTAGACATGTATGCCCTAAGGAGTAAAAATGTAATATGTTTTTGGAGATATTTTTATCAATAAAGAATTTATTATTTATATATACCAAATCTTGTCCTCTTTATGTTTATATTTGTTGAATGTATGATAAGCAAACAATAGTCTAAGACTGTCGGTCTAAACCTTTAAGAATTGGGCATATGATAAACAGATTATGACGAAGACACGATTCTTAAGGTGATGGTCTAAAAACATAAGATCCGCAATCGATGGAATAAAGTAGGGTGCTTTATTTATGTAAAGATTGTTATGTTGTCTATATTCCTATTGGGAGATGGTTTGTCTTGACCATTGGAGGTGGACTCTGTGAATAGAAACATTGGCACGTTGTCATAGGTGATGATGTGTTGGATCGAGACATAAAGTGAACTGATTTGGATTAATAATTCTGTCTTGACAAATCGATTCTCTTTAGACAATCATTTGTATTGTATCTTAATCTTGAGATGAATAGTGGGCCCGTTGTCTTGACTTTTGCTTTTTTGATGTACCAAATGGTGACACCCACATCATAATAGTGGTATGCATACCGGTACGCTGGAGGCATGACTCTTGATGACGTAGACCTGTTATTCATAGATATGGAATCCATAGCTCCTCTTCAGGAGTAGTGATATCCTCTTATATGCGTTATTTTGTAATTGAAAAATTAGAGCGCTCAACCATTTGGATACATAGGTGTAACCAAATGGTATATTGTCTTTCGATGGTAAGTTTTCCTATGGTGAGATAATGAAACGTAAGATAAAAATAATCTGGAAGGTAAGGCAAAACTTGTCCTTAAGCCAATTATGGATAATCCGATGGGAAAATGATACACGATGATATGTCATGGAAACTTAGCTATATGGGCTTCATAATTCTATAGAGTTCGAGAGTGTAGCTCCAAGCTTTTAGTAGAGTAGCGTTGGAGTTGATAATTATGAAATGTATACTTAGGATATTGGGTTTCATAATTATCGGGAGCTTGAACTATATAGGTCCATTTGGTCCCCTTTGCTAGCTCACAAAATCCTATAACGATACGGCATGCTTTTACATTAATTGGTGACTTATGTCAGATTTATTAGATTGGTTGAAATTTGAAAGAATCAAATAATTCATCTCTGTTTATTGGTTGAATTAATTTTGAGACAAAATTAATTCAAGATAAACTTGTTGAATTATTGGGATCGGATAATTCTTGTCTGTTTATCAATTGATTTAATTTTAGATAAATTAAATCAAGATAAACTTGCAGAATTATTGGGAATCTATTTATTATCCTAGAGATTATCTAGATAAAGTTGTTTTAATTAGATAACCTTTCTATTGGGTTATTTGAATTAAAATTGAGGCTTTATCCTATAGAATCTCGGGTGGAAAATAAAAGATTCGTGTGATTTTCATAGTTCGGCCTGCCTATGAAAAATTTGGCCTGCCAATGCGCGAATTAAAAATCACACATTTTCACGCGTTTTTACGCGTATCTTATTCGATATTGATCCGAATTTGATTCTATTTCTCATTTTTGAGACCTTATCTGATAAGGAATGACCCTAGACCCAACCTCTATAAATAGGGAGTGAGTCTCATGAGTTATTTAGATCGATTGAGAGATTAAGAGTGATACTCTACTAGTAAGAATCTGAAACTCCCTAAGAGCTCTTGTTCAGAAATCACAAACACTAGCTTTGGGTTCTCTCAATTGATTGGAAGGAGAGTCACCTTGAGGAAGAGCTATACGTGTGAGCCCACACTCACTCCGATCGTGGATAGAGAATAGCAAAGAAGACCAGTTGGTTGAGGCTCTTCTGGAACGTTACTTCTCTACACAGATTTCGAGAGCTTTTTGACGAATACAAGGTTAGTAAGATTAGGTTAATTTATACATATAGCATGTCAAACTTGTGTTGTAGAAAATACTCTAATTTAAAATTTTTAAAATTCTACTGCGTATTATTTTTCCAACAATTGGTATTAGAGCCATGGTTTTTACATAAATTTATGAGTTTGTGATCATGCTATACGTATAAATTATATGATCTTAATCTCTCCTATACTTGAATTTAATTTTATAGAGAGTTGGCACTCTAGGTTTCTATATAATATTATATGTTGTCATAGATTATGTGGTGAATGTCTATTAATTAATTATGGTTGATTAAATCATTATTTAATTATTTATTAATTAATTATTTATACTAGTTATGGTTCCTTAGAGGTTAGAACATGTATCTAGATTTTTCATGTAATTAGATGGCGGACTATCATCTCCGTCTAGGAATTATTATTTAATTTTAAATTTGTAAAAATTTTGTAATTAAATAATCATTCGGAGAAGAAGGACCTAGAAGATGGATGATGGCAAACCCATGTATTTCTTGAGTCTCTAATTTAATGTTTTTGAATTGTTGAAAATAAAATTGATGAATTGCATTAAAAATTGTATTTTCTGGAAAAGGTGATTTCTACTCGGTCGGCATGTCAAACTCTCCAATTCGACAGGCCGATGGTCGTAGATCAACAGGCCGGATGTGAAGTCCAGCAGGTCGTCAGCGGGGCAGAAATTAGGTGGCTCTGACGACAAGCCAAACTTCTAGTTCGGTAGGCCGATGCGTCACAACCGGCAGGCCGATCACACAAATCAGCTTACCGGCAGAGAGTTGGAAATTTTAGAAAATGTGCAGTTTTTCGATGCAGTTTTAATTTTAATTTTGAGACAATTCTAAGAAACATTAAATATGGATTTGACCAGAAATATGGAGTATTCTATTCATACGGGATTGAAGACTTGGAGATAGGATTTACAAGAAGAAGGATACAGCTTGGAGATTCAAGAATGAAAAATCGATAATATGTTTTGATTATTCTCTTGTAATCTTTGTTTTCTATTCTCTAGGGTGGAACCATAATATTACAGTTATTTGTTATTATTTTGCTTGTAGCTTTGCTTAATTGCTTTGCTTGTCTGCATTATAACATGTTTTGCCATGTATATTGATAGCATGTCATATAGAATAGGGAGTGCCGCTCATATTAAAATTGTTCATGCATGACTTTTAAAATAAAACCTTGATTTCAAAAGATTGAGTGGGAAAAGGTTTTCAAAGAGAGGACCTAAGGCCTCTATCGTTGGTCCATAGGAAGAACATGATGGTCCCGACCCCTAGGAAGGGATTTCTATCATGTACCAGATTGGATCTCTGAGAAGATAAGGTATTTTAGCATGATTGATGGTTGCACACCCCTAGGTGGTGATTGTAAATCATGGATAAAATATTGAAATGATGGTTATACACTCATGTTAATTTTATTATTAACCTCCCCTAGGAGCTCTGTTAATAAAATTAATGGCCAAAGAAATGATTATTAATATATGCTAGATCATACGGGTCCTGGATGGCATATATTAATCAGGAGGGGATCCGTGTTCCTGATTGAATTTGGCATGACTCCCCTAGGAGGTTGTTGAATTCTGAGTTAGGAATTATCGTTGTAAGGTTGTGATATTTTCAAGGTTTTGACACATAAACACATTTGTAAGTTTTTACATGGTTGTGTTGTCTTACGAAATTATTATGAAGTGTTTGCTTATGTTTGGTATATGATTCTTTATTGTAGATTGAAAATGTCTAAAAACGCTTTATCTTTGATACTTGACAAAAACCTATTAACCGGAGAGAATTATAATGATTGAAAACAAAACCTGGATATCGTCCTTTCCTTTAAGAAATTGAAATTTATGCTGACAACCCCTTGTCCTCCCGAGCCTACGGGAGACTCAACTAATGAGCAATTCCAAGCGTACGATCGCTGGAAAGATGCAAATGATCAGGCCCGTTGCTATGTTATGGCTAGCATGAACAACGTGTTGCAGGCTCAACATCAGGATTATGAGACTGCTAAGCAGATCTTGGATAATCTTGAAGATATGTTTGGAGGCCAAGCCATAACAAAGCGGCAAGGGGCGCTTTGAAAACTCTTAAACTATAGACAGAGATCGGGGACGTCTGTAAAGGAGCACATGATGTTGGTCATGGGTTACCTCGTTGAGGCACAAACCAATGGAGCTGACATCGATGCTGAAACTCAGATGACTATGGTCTTTGAGACTCTGTCAAAGGAATTTATTTCGTTTAGAGCTACTTTTAATTTAAGCAATAGATGGGATATGACCTTAACAGAATTAATGAAACAGTTACAAGAGTTTGAACTGCTGATCAGGGAGTCTCCTGCGGGTGGCGAGGCCAATTTGGCGGTTGCTTCTAGTTCCAATCCTAACTCTGGGAATGGAAAGAAACAACGGGCCAAGGATAGAAAGTCTTCTATTCCTGCTAACAACAAGAGTAAGAAGAAGAAGAAGAAGAACCCAAAGAAGCTTAAGTGCTTCTTCTGTAGGAAGGTCGGGCACATAAAGAAGCATTGTAAGGACTTCCTTTCCAAAGGAGGTAGGTGTGATCTTCTGTATTTAGAAACTTGTTTGGTTGAGGAATCCAGTGACATTTGGGTCATAGATTCTGATGCAACTAATCATGTTTGTGTTTCTCTATAGGGGTTCAAAGAAACGAGAAGTCTGCTTCATGAAGACTTCACAATTCGGATGAGCGATGGATCCTTGGTCACAGCGGAAGCAGTGGGAGATGTCCATCTTCACTTTGATAATTAAAGGAATTTAATTTTATGAGATTGTTTTTATGTTCCTAAATTTAAAAGGAATTTAATTTCTGTAGCTTGTTTATTTAAAGACTCTTATTTAGTTTCTTTTAATAATAAAGTGACGATTCGTAAAAACAAATCTTTTATCTGTTCTGGATGGATGCAAAATAATCTACATTTTATCAAACCTAAGATGGACTTACTGCTTGATGTTGAGATAAATGATAATAACTCTAAAAGACTTAAAACTTCTCATTCTAATAAGACTTATCTTTGGCATTTGCGCCTTGGTCATAATAACCTGAATAGGATACAAAGGTTGGTAAGGGATGGACCTTTAAGTCACTTAAAGATGGAATCTACACCTCAATGTGAATCTTGTTTATAGGGTAAAATGACCAAAAGACCATTTGGGTCTAAGGGCAATAGGGCTGAAGGGGTTCTAAAACTTATGCATATTGATGTTTGCGGACCGATGAACATCTGGGCATGAGGAGGGTATGAGTACTTCGCCACTTTTATTGATGACTACTCAAGGTATGGGTATGTGTACCTGATGCATCACAAAAGCAAAACTTTGACAAGTTCAGGGAGTTTCGGGATGAAGTGGAAAAACAATTAGGTAGACCCATAAAGGCACTTCGATCTGATCGAGGTGGAGAATACCTTTCTGATGAGTTTCTGGGACACTTATTAGAAAATAGGATTTTATCCCATTTGACTATGCCGGGCACTTCGCAGCAGAATGGCATAGCGGAGAGAAGAAATAGGACTTTATTGGACATAGTTAGGTCCATCATGAGTTATTCATCATTTCCTTTATCCTGTTAGGGATGATATGCACTACAAACTGTAGGTTATCTTTTCAATAATGTGCCTCTAAAATCGATCCCTAAACTTCCTCACGAGTTGTGGATGGGCAGGAAGACATCCTTAAACCATATTCGTATACGGGGATGTCTAGTTCATGTCCTGTTTAAGGATGCGAATAAGTTGGAAGCACGTTCAGAAGTTTGCATGTTTGTAGAATATCCAAAAGGGACTAAAAGGGGTTATTTCTATAACCCAAAAGAAAATAAAGTCATGGTTTCAACTAATGCAACTTTCCTTGAGGAGAGTTACATGGACGACTTTAAGCCTCAAAGCAAAGTGGTGCTTGAAGAGTTAAGGAGTGATCCAATCACTCGGGAGGTTCCAAATGAAAACATTCGATCGGTGTAGAAAAACCAAATGAACCTGAACAACAACCTAAGGGGCTTCGGTGTAGTGGGAGGATCGGGCGTCAACCCGAGAGGTATATGTTCAATGGGGAGGCCTTCTTAGCTGAACCAGATGAACATGATAGGGATCCTTACACTTACTCAGAGGCTATGGAGGATGTTGATTCAAAACTCTGGACAGAGGCCATGAACACAAAGATGAAGTCTATGGAGACTAATCAGGTCTGGGAGCTTGTGGATCTTCCCCAACGAGAAAAACCCATAGGGTGTAAGTGGATCTATAAGAGGAAAAGAGGAGTGGATGGAAAGGTCGAAACCTTTAAGGCTAGGCTGGTAGCTAAGGGTTATACGCAAAAGGAAGGAATCGATTATGAAGAAACCTTTTCGCTTGTAGCCTTGCTTAATTCCATCTGGATTCTCTTGTCCATAGCTGCTGCTCTCGATTACGAGATTTGACAGATGGATGTCAAGACGGCTTTTCTAAATGGCTATCTTGATGAGTCCATTTATATGGAACAACCAGACAGGTTCAAGGTCAAGGGTCAAGAGGGTAAGGTTTGTAAGTTGCTAAAGTCAATTTATGGACTTAAGCAAGCTTCCTGTTCTTGGAACATAAGATTTGATCAAGTGATCAAGACTTATGGGTTCTCACAAAATGTGGATGAGCCATGTGTTTACAAACACATTAAGGAGGGGAA
>CAMOHE010031832.1:0-28597 GCA_946598075.1 Artocarpus hirsutus
GTTCTTATGAAAATGTGCCTAGTGCACTATTATGATGATGATGATGATGATGATGTTCATGAAATGTTTTTAAGTTGTGTAAATTGCAATGTACTTACTAAGCATTAGCTTATTCAAGTTTTTCATCATGTTGTATAAGGATAAGAAAATTATGGAGTAGGCGGAGGACATTGACAGGCGTGTGAGCTAGGAAAGAAGAATTGCAAATGGAAGAACGCCAAGGAAAGAGACTATAATGAAATAATCCATGATTTGTGAATTGAGTATGTTTATAATTTAAGGATAAGTTTTATAAATTTTGTGAATGTTTGTTTAATGTGTTTTTATTATTTTATAAATTTTCTTTCACATTTAAAGCTTTAAAACTTGTTTTAAAAAAGAATTGTCTTTTGTTCGGCCTACCGACCATACTGGTCGGATTGCCATGTATCGGCCTGCCGATCTTGTTGATTTTAAAACCCCATTTTGCAATGCCTCGGACGGCCTGCCGATGGGTGATCTTCGGCCTGTAGGTTAAGTTCGGCCTGCCGAAATTAAAAGTTCAGCCTACCGGCCGAGCTGTGTTCAAACAATTTTATCTTTTGTTTTTAAAGGCCAATTTAATTTTAAATGATATTAGCAAACTATTTATAGAAGGTTTATGGAAAAGCGAATTATTTAATTAAGTAAATTTATAATTTCTCATAAATTGTATTTCTATAAAAAAAAAATATAAGTAAAAGATCCTGGGAATGCTTTTCCAAACTATGATTTCAAATGCATGTTATTAATTACAATAGTTTGCTCCTATTAATGTTTTAAAGAATGAATGTAACGATATATGTGACGTCCGGAAAGGGGGCGCTACAATACGTAACTAATTAAGATGTGATATGATTGCATCGCGATGCCTAAGGACATGATCTAATAGATCATTATATTGAGTGGTTAGATCATAGTCTCTTACTATAAAAATGGTTGTAAGCACAGCAACACCAATTATGAGAAATCCACCAATCCAAATGTGATGTGTGAACAATGAAAGTTGTATACCATAATTAATAGCTAGATATGGATAAAGGGGCATAGAATACATATGATGAATTACAACAGTGGTTTAAAAAGCCCAACATAGCTAGGTTAAAAGGTAATTGAGCATGCCAAGACATTGCTATTAGTTATCTATTTGATTTGTCCTAACTAAAATATTTTTTCATCTACTTTTTTAACCAAAAACTCTTATTTCTCTTAAGGTGACTTGTTGAAATAATTATATTTCGTACTCTGTTAATAAAACTTTTTCAAATGTGCCCTTTCTTAAGTATGTTTTTCCTATAGTTGTTAAAAATATTTGTTTTCTAAGTATGACCCTCATAAATATTTTCCTTATTTAAACCTCTTTTTCTTGTTTTAATATTATTTTCTCATGCACAAGTAATTTTCTTTCTACTTTTCTTTCATTATATTTTTTTCCAAATTCTAATAGGGTGTTTGGAAGATGGTAGGAACCAGTGATGAGAACCACTTTTACTGTAGCATGTGAAAGTTTTACACTGTAGCAATTTTTTTTTAATTGTTACTATAGCATGTGGGGCTTTATACTGTTCATAACTGAGTTTGTGGTGAGAACTTTTGCCAAACACCCAGTAAATCTATCAAGAACATATATAGAAAAGAGAGTATGTCCACTATAGATTCACTCTTCATAATTATATGTTGTCCAAAGTTTTATAAAGCATTTGGCGATGTAGTTGGAAATACAAGTTAAAACTAAAATACTTTAAAAAGGGCAAATTTTGAAAAAAGGGCCAAACAAAATTTGAAATTGGGGAAATAATCTCTTTTTTTTTTTTGCACCAAAAAATATACTTTTCTGAGCAAGTAAGCTACCCCAATTTTTTTCAAAAAGATAAGGAAAATGACTATAGCAAAGTAAGGAACCTCAACAGGATGAAAAAAAAAACTGAAACCGTTTTTATGCCTAAAAAGCCTTTTTTGTGTCAAAAACTGACCAAAAAACATTTTTTGAAAAGGTTATTTTTAAAAATCCCCCCTTTAAAAAGTGAGAGAAAACACTTTAAAAGTTTGGTTGGAACTACAAAATTATGGTCCCAATAGTTTTCCCAAATACCTTTTTAGTAACGTTATTCTGTTGTATAGAATAATCATGTAGTTTTTTTTTTTCTACAAATCTTTACTGTGTAATTTGTATTTTTGTACACTCAAAATTGTTCATTTTTGGCATTATTCTTTAAATATAATATTTCTACTAATGTGCCTCACTTAAATAACTTATTTCTATATATTTTTCAAATATGAACCTTACAAACGTTTTACCAAATTGCTTCAACGGTAAAACAATTTTTCTTATATATCAAAACTTTTTGTATGCGCACCTTAAATGTTATTTCCATGCTTATTGTCCTATTATGTTATCTTTCGTATTCTTTAAATAATTTAAATTCTTTAAAAAATTACTCCAATCTTCCACATTTGTCAAAAAGTTTCTAAAGTTGTTCTCATAGTAAAACTTTGCCTAGAGTCGTCCTTAACTGAAGTAGGAAATCTTTGATCACTCCTTGACACACATGATATGTATGCATATATAGTGATTAGGGTTTTACACCTTAACATTGGTGTCAGTCCTCAAATCCTAAACACCTAACATATTGCTTGCACTTAAATCGACCTCGGCCCCATCGTAAGCCCTAAACCTAGATCCCAATCCCAGACCCTGACGTTGTTCCCACACCTCGACTATTATGCTTCTCCTAGACCTCGACATAGATGGAAGACCCTAGCTAGCCTCAGAGCAAGTCTTGGACTTAGACCTATGTTTTGGACTTTGACCTCAGTCTTGGCTTCGAACCAATTCTTAGACACTGACCATGATCTCAGACCTTTATCTTTATCTTTGAAATATTTTATATATTGGTTAACATGTTCTTATAAGTTAAATTACGGTTTAGTATATGTCTTTTTGTGATAATAGAAAACACAACATATTGTGAAAATTTTAAATAATTGTGATGGAAGAACATAGTATACTAAATATTGTGCTCATGACCATCATATCCCATTTGGATCTCACCGCCACACAAGCTTTCCTTTCCTAGATTTGATATTAGGAATTTTTTAGGTTTTGAAGTGTTATCTTTTTCTTTTTCCTTCTTGTATATTTACTTTGTTTAAATTTTTGTTTTTTTAATGACCTTATGTTTTTTTTCCTTTGAGAGGATTAATAACCTTATCTTGATTTTAGGGTTTTGTTTAATATCCTTTTCTTAACTGTTCATTAAAAAAAAGGGGCCAAATCCTAACTATTTAAATACATGATTAGGTATGGGTGGGCATTAGACCCTCCATTGGACATCAATTCGAACTCTCCAATTCAAACTATTCATAGTACAAAGCTCTCAATAATTGCCATGTAAAACAAAAAAATGGCTACAATGTAATTGTAACGCTCCCATACAAGTAGCACAGGAAATGTTGCTTTTATCGTTAAATTTAATAATTACCGATACGAAATTCGAAACAATCAACAACACTCAAATTAATATTCCAGAAAATACATGCATACGTCTTTTTTCCTTTAAAAACTACTTATAGAATTTAAGTTTTCATCCTCAATTATCCCTACGAAATACCTAAGGCATTCGGCTAACCAACCACCTACCAAAAGCTTAGTTTACAAAAAAATATTTAATAATTACAAACTCACACATATAATGCAAGCACTCACTTCTCATCAAACATCTAATTGAGACTAATTATGAAGAAATGAACTATATAGCGTATTCTTTTATAATTAACCTAAGAAACTAAAAATCTAAAATACAAATTACATTCAATAAAACATAAGTTCAAAAGAATATATCACAAAAAGAGCTGAGCAGCCTCAAACAAATGAAAATACGAAACATAATATATTAATTGTTGTTTGAGTTTAAATTTCTTTCATGACATGACTCCATTTCCAATCCAACACTCCTTGCACATAGGTTCGTTCTTATCCTCCATCATTGTCAACCTACACCATATCCTTATCTACAACATGATATAAACTAAGTAAGCGTAAGCTTATTAAGTAAACGTTCCTATCTCACAACATAAAACATTTCATAAAATCATTACATAACATCGCAATCATAATCATAATAATGCAAAGGCATAGGTTGGCATAGATGATATATTTTTTTTATTTAAACTTCCATATTAAAACATCATTCATTTTATCTTTAGGGGTCCAAGCATTATACCATAATTATAAACAAAGTTGTATGAAAGGAGTGAGGTAGGTAATCCCAAACCAAATGTACAAGTCCACCTTGTGGGATAGTCCACCTCGTTGGACAAACATAAACATAGGGTGTGCAATGCTTAATTAAGTGATACATATATATATAGATATACATTTAACAAATCTCATTATTGAAACATCTGTTAAACCTTCTTGTTGCAACAAGAGTTTTCATGAGAAGATAATATGCAAAAACAAACATAAAAATTATCATAAAACATATTCTCAAAACTTTTTTACAAACTTTTATCATGTTGTAGGTGAGAATGTACTTACTTGAGTTGCTTGCTCACTAAATCTTAAATCGTGTGACATTGTCACGGTTCTCGATATGCTCGTCTTTTGGAGTGTTCATCTCAATCATTTATATTATACATGAATTTAATATTCATGTTTATGATATCATTTAATACTATATTATATCATCATATATCATTCTTAACGAAACAAAGCATCTTTGAGTCAAAACATACACTTTGAGCCAAGAAACATAAAGATAAAACACTTGACCTTTAACCACTTAGAGAAAATAATCTCAACTTATAAGCTTGAATTAACTCTAAAACTCATTCCATATCATATCTTATATATAAAACATCACTCAAATTTTCTTTTTTTGAAAATATTAATCCAAAATACATTTTTTCAATTTTCAAAGCATTCAAGTAAATTTGTTAGTCGTAAAAGTGACTGACCTTCAAGGATTTATAGCTCTATTTCATTCAATTCACATTCAACTAGAGTATCAAATTTGTAGGAAAAAAGTTAACATATATATAATGCTCAGAATTTTTTTTAGCAACAAAATTTCATTTGATAATTAAATAAATCATATAATCAATACTACAAAATCTACCAACAAAGCTTGAGCAATAACTGGTCCTAATTAAAAATTATGTATTAAATTATTTATGCCATAAAATAATTTATAAAATTTTTTACACATAATAGACACATAAAATTATAACATATCCAAAATTTAGCTCCAAATAAATTCAGAGGAATTCAAAACACATGTTCGAATTCAAAGTTGATATTAACACCAAACATGCTGAACAACAAATATGTTTCATTGAAACATTTTTTATAAGATCAAATATACATGATATCCTTCTAAAATTTTTATGTGACATGCTTAACAAACTTGAAGCCTGACTCTATTTTCTACAATTTTCACAACAAAGTATTAAACCTTGCTTTTAAAATATCATATATTACCATAAATTTTTTTTTTAGGCTCACTCTATCACCTCGTTCCATAATTTCCTCAACTAATATCCTTAAAAAGAAAATAATAATCTCATATTTTAATCTCTAGTCTTCTGCATTAATAATTCTATAATACTCCATTGAAGTCTCTACTAATTCAAATGTCATTCATAAAAGGAACTACAATGTATGATCTCTATCATATCATGTTATGGACCTTTTCATTTGTTGCAATAATATCATAAATAATTTTCTCCCAAAATTAATTCTCACTAAGCCTCAAACATTCATGTAGTCAATCCTATTGATAACATGCACATTTTCCAAATATCTTTCACTTAAAAAAATTACCATAGAGATCTCACATGTCACCTTACAAAATCCTTTTATTAACCTTATATAATTCTCAAACTTATTCATTAAAACACATATCATTACACTTCTCTTGAGTGATATATCATTCATCTACTCCTTCATAAACTTTTTCTCCAAGAAAAATAATATAATCACATAAACTACTTGTTACAAAACTTCTTGATTATAAGCTATTCTATTATATATAAATAATAAGACAAAGATCGCTTCTCTGTCCAAATAACATAAGTCTATGTTTCATCGACTAGTAAGATAATTATAGTGTAGTCATAGGAAATGTAACTTAACAAATATATATCAAAAGGTTAATAATTTCAATGCTTATTTGCAGAACTTGAAATTGGCGTTGGGCGTTGCGTATTGGAATCAAAAACCGCTTTGATACTATAACTGTAACACCCCCTTACGAGCGCCACAAAGAACGTTGCTTTTATTGTTAAACTAAATAATTACTAATAAGAAGTTTGAAACAATTAACAACACTCAAAGAAATATCCCTAGAAATACATGCATATATCTTTTTTTCTTAAAAAACTACTTTCTGGATTTAATTTTTCCTCTTCGGTTAGTCCAATAGAATACATAAGGCATTCGGCTAGCTGACCACCTGTGGAAAACTTATTTTACAAAAAAAATATTTAATAAATACAAACTCACACATATAATGCAAGCACTCTTAACTTCTCATCAAATGTCTAATTTAGACTAACTATAAAGAAATGAACTACATAGCATATTCTTTAATAATTAACCTAAGAAACTAAAAATCTAAAATATAAATTACATTCAATAAAATATTAGTTCAAAAGAACATATCAAAAATAGAACTAAGTCTCAACAAATAAAAATGTGGAATATAATATATTACATTTTGTTTAAGTTTAAATTCCTTTCATGACATAACTCTATTTTCAATCCAACACTCCTTGCATATACACCCGTCCTTGTACTCCATCTTAGTCAACCTGCATCATATATCTACTACATAATATAAACTAAGTAAGCATAACTGTTTTAAGTACACATTCCTATCTCACAACATAAAATATTTCATAAAAATCATCACATAACAACCTCATCATAATTATAATATTGCACAAGGCATAGGTAGGTATAGAACATATCTTTTCATTTGAACTTCCATATAAAAACATCATTCATTTTATCTTTAGGAGCCCAAGCACTGCACCATAAACATAAACAAAGTTGTACGAGAGGAGTGAGACAGATAATCTCAAACCAAACGTACAAGTCCACCTCACAGGACAAACATAAACATAAGGCGTGCAACACTTAATTAACTTTTACATATATATAGTTACACATTTAACACGCCACATCATTGAAACATCAGTTAAACCTTTATGTCGCAACAAGAGTTTTCATGAGAAGAAAATATACAAAAACAAACTTAAAAATTATCATTAAATATATTCTCAAAACTTTTTTGTAATCTTTTATCATGCTCCTAGTGCGAATGTACTTACTTGAGTTGTTTGCTTACTAAATCTTAAATCGTGTTACGTTATCGTGGTTCTCGATGTACTCGCCTTTTGGAGTGTTCATGTCAATCATTCATATTATACATGAAATTAATATTTATGTTCATGATATCATTTAATACCATATTACACCATCATACATTATTCTTAACAAAACAAAGCATCCTTGAGTCACAAAAATGCACCTAGAGCTAAGAAATAAAAAGACAAAAGACTTGACCTTTAATTACTTAGAGAAATTAATCTCGACTTATAAGGATGAATAAAGACTAAAACTCATTCCATAGCATAGCTAATATATAAAGACATTACTTAAATTTTCTTTCTTGAAAATATTAATCCAAAATATTTTTTTTTTCAATTTTCAAAACATTGAAGTAAATCTGCCAGTCATAAAAACTAACAAACCTTCAAGAATTCATAACCTTATATCGTTTAATCCACTTTTAATTAGAACATAAAAATTTACAAAAATAAAGTTAACACATATATATAGTACTCAAATTTTTCTTTGACCAATAAAAAATTCATTTGATAATTAAAATACATCATAGAATTAATATTATAAAATCTGCCAGCAAAGCCTGAGCAATGAGTAGCGCTAATTAAAAATTATATATTAAATTATTTATGCCATAAAATAATTTATAAAAATTGCTACACATAATAGACACATAAGATCATAACATATTCAAAATTCAGTTTCAAATAAATTCGTACTAATTAAAGATACACATTCGAATTAAAGTTAACATTAACACTAGGCATGCTAAACGGCGAACATGTTTAATTCAAATATTTTTAAAAACTGAAATATGCACGATATACTTTTGAAATTTTTATGTGACATGATTAATATATAAATAAATGCTAGAAAAATAATAAATCATACAAAATACATTTAAAAGTATGATTTATCATCTCATGAAGTCATATCAGGCAGACATTTATAACCATCGAGTACTTGGCAATCAACAAATTTTATCTTTAAACATGATCAATATATGAAGCTAAAAATTTACAAACACTTAGTTTAGTTAACATATCAACAATGATTCATTATTTTTTATATAATTAAAAGATGCTTTTGGCCCATAGAAAGGACTATATTAGTCACAAATACAAATCTATCAGCAAATAAAATTTCATGAGCAATGTTTAATTGAAAGCTCATAACCCTAAAAATAATTTGAATGAAAATTTATAAAAATCCTAGACATTCCTAACATATATATACACATTATATCCAAAAATTGTAGCAAAATAAAGCATTTGATTCAAAACATTATCGGCAACTTACTAAATAATCGAAAACCCTAAAATTCTCATATCACATTCTTGTAACAAAATTAGCTTAAATTTGTACCAAACTCATACCATCCTAAAAATCAAATATAACATGAATATCATAAAATTAATCATTCCCAAAAATTAAAATTGTCACATTCATGACGTATCACAAAAGTTCAACAATTGATACCAAAACTGCATATTCTAATTTAATAACATACCCCAAATTTCAAACCCTAATCATACCAAGCACTCATAACTATAAATGCATTCATTAATAAAACTAAACAGTCATACACATAAATGAATTCATATCTTGTGTTCTTAAATTTTTTGAGAGAGAAAATCTTGAAGAAAACAAAAATCCAAAGTAATAGTATGTGATGTTTTGGGAAGAAAATAGAACATAAAAGCGTAGAGGAATATGAAAATAGATGGAGGCAAAAAAAATAGATAAGAATAACATGTATGCTTTAAGCCGTATATTTATAGGCATAAATAACCTTAGTCCTAATTTGATTAGGTTTTCTTTTTTTTTTTCTTTTTCGTTTCCTACGTACGGTTTATCTTAATATATATATATATATATCATATATAACTTTTTTTCTCCTAAAGAAACATACACGGTTATCTTCATCTATATATATATAATATCATATAATGTAATGTAATATAATATAGTATAATTTAATGTAATTTAATTATAATGCATAATTATTTATATACAACAATAATGTTTGCACCCATGACCTCAAAAAATAATAATTTATATATTATTCTTTTAATAAAAAATGTTCACATGTAATTATCATGACATCATAAATGTTACAAAAACAAAAAAATATGCAATAAAATTCATGTCATGATCAAGAATATAACTCTAGAACATACATAACTCTCGAGCATTATAAAGATTATCAATTTAAAGCAAGTTGAAATTCTTAAAAGAATAATAAATATTTTATGCTTATCATCATTTTATCATAAACATCCCAAGCACATCGATCCCTCGTGGTTGTCACCTATGATATTACTAAACAAAAAGTTAATTTATTTAACATAAATAATAATAGCACTTAAAATGTCACATTCTAATGTTAAATTAAAGTAAGCATCCATAAAAGAAAATGGCGACGTTACATAATCTCAATAACTACAATATTTTAAACCAATAATAGTTTGAACCATTTGTTTGAATTACTCTCTCAAACACCTTACTAATCTGATGGTATAAAATGTAAGACTTGAAAATAACAAAAGCAAAACTCATGATATAAAAAGGTAAATAACCCTATTTTTAAATAACATTATGCAAGATAAATACTAGGGCCACTCTCTTTTATCACTCTCTACGTTCTCCTTTTATTACATGTTACCTTGCTTTCCCAAGAAAAAAGAGCCTACTTAAAGGCCATCTTTTTAATTGTTATTACGAATCTGACATTATGGTATTAGATTCTATTTTTTTTCCTTCCATTCAGGTGATTTTTTTTTCTTTTTAAAAATTTAAATTTAAATGTTATATAAACGTTTAGAAAAAACCGTATATATTAGATGAACTTATATATATATATATATATATAAATACATATACGTATATATAAAAGGTTATATATGTAATTTTAAAAAACTGTATGTACTGTTATATATGTAAACGTTATAAATGCGAACGAACAGATAAATTGGAACAAAACTATATCCATAGAGGGTTTATATCATTGTGTTCAAGAAATTAATGAGTCTCATAAACCATGCTCAAAGGGTCCTAATAATAATGTAATTTCTTAAAGTAATTTGCACAGAGAAGATCGCAGTGCCGAAAAAACTACCCGCCAGCCATTTTGAGAAGGGTGAATTGTGTCCCAGAAAAAAGATGAGTTGGGATTATTGCATACAGTATATTTCTTTGATCCAGTTCCGTCAACACTCCCACATGAGTATCCATTGCTTATCCCAACACAGCATGGCTTCAATGGATTATCCTCTAATGTCAAATTTCCTGCAAGAATATATTACAATATCTATGAATGAGAAGGAGCAAGAGTGGTTGATTACTTAATCGGCGAAGGAAATGGAGAGAGAGCTGGAGATCTACTTAGTTGAATGCAATATAGCGGGAAAAAATATATATATATGTACATGATTACTATATATCCTTAGTTTGTTAAGTTTTCTTCAACAGTGGAAGAAAAAAATTAATGGGTTAATCTTATTTGCACTCTGTAAACTTTTAGTCATTTCTAATATTTTCTTCAATCTTTACAAACTCCCACTTTACCTTCTAAACTTTAAATTAGTCTCATAAAGACTCTTCTATAAGAGTTTTGAATGAAAAACAAAGGGTAACCCAGTCATAGTCTTTTTATTAGAAGTTTTGTTAAACACAAATATAAAAAGACCAAGTGATCACACTTAAAACTCCCTTTTTTCAAATTGATTTTAACATAAATTCTAACAACAAAGATTAAATGAAACTAAATCAAAATTCAAGTTCTTAAAGTTCAAGGGTCAAATTAAAAAATATCTAAAGTTTACGGAAGCAGCAGTAAGAATCCTTCCAACACTGGAAGGAATATTTAAAATTCTAAAGTTTACGACGCCAAATCCCCAACGTGTTGTAGTGGGATAAGTTTTATTTAAGAATCCCTCCAACATTGGAAGGGATATTTAAAATATAGGCTTTTAAAAAGATTTTGAATTGTTCACATAATTCATTCTCTACTCCAATCTTTCTCATTGAACAACTATAGGTGCTAAAATTCTTCTAATAATCCTCCAATCATATCAATTCTTCAACTTTTGTTTCCTACCGCTAAGCTCTTAGGGCATATTTTATTTTTGTTATTAACAATACCCGTAGCCCATAAACTTTAGGGCCTCTCTCACTTTGTTGCTTAAATTTTTTAAAATTATCATTTTACCCTTGAATTTTTAAAGCTCTTCATTTTGCCCCCCAAACTTTGAAAATCATCATTTTACCTTCTAAACTTTTAAAACCCTTCACTTTGCCCCTAAACTTATGATTTCCTACCAACAAGCTCTCAGACATAATTTATTTTTTCAACTTTTCTCTAATCATATTTTATTTCTATGGTTACTATATTATCCTTCCTTTGTTTGGTTTTCTTCAATAGTGGTTGGTATAATAAAATAACTAACACTATTGTCTAGTTAAGTAAATAGGTTTATTCCAAAAATCTCTACAATTTACAAATGTGAGGTATCAAAATTGAGGCTTTTTTAAAGGATTTTAAATCGCTCACCAATTTCATTCTACACTCCAATCCTTCCCATTAAACAAATATATGGGCCCTTAAACTTTTACTAATTCCCCAAACCCCATTAATTCTTCCACTTTATTATTAGGAGAACGTAAAAGAGTACATAAATGTACCGTGTAATTCAAACTTTTTTTTTTTTTTTATGTTCCTAATTAATAGATCACTAGATTTGAGAATTATTCAAAATCTGCACCTCAACAATAGAACTATGTAAGGAGAAAAAGTGGTTCTAAAAGATGACTCTTACAGCACCTGATAAACCTTCCAATCAAATAATTGTCTTGTCTATTTAAACAAAACATAGTACAACACTATTGGAAATTAAAAAAATAAAAAAAGATTACCCGTTATGTTCTCTTGCTTAATCTTAAGTGCAGACATGAAGGTGCTATAAAGATCAACCACAACCATATTCTTCTCACTCTGATCCATGTTTATATTTCGCAAATTTTGCTTCAATATTTCGTTATGAAAATCCGAGACCAAGTTCCCAATTTTACTGCAACGTTGATACGAAGTTGAGACCGTGAATGGAGGAAGACATCCCAGAGGTTCTAATGATGTAACAGCTATTTTTTGCACTCCCAAGCTATAAATGCGCTTCAGATTCACAGCAAGTTGGTTAACAATTGAGGTACTCACATTTACCAAATCCTATGTCATGATGTGGAACAGAAAACACATTAGCATTGATGAGCTGATCGACAGTGAATTTAAACAGAAATACACTGTAACACCCCGAAGTTAATTAGATGTTATTATAATGTAAAATGGTAGATTAGTGTGCCATAATGATTATTTTAAACTTAATTTGATCATTTTGTGAAATTTCTAAATTTGTGTTGTTTTATTCTTTAAAAAAAATTTATTACTCTTGATTAATTTTAATTGTTATTTTGAATTTTAATAAAATGATTTGTTAAATATTAAGTAGCTTTTATTTGAAAATAGTGTGTTGTTGCACACGGTTTTGTGCAACTAATTTTCTCTCTCTTCCTCTATTTATTTCACCTCGCTCTCTCTCTCACTCATTTTCTCTCTCCTCTCTCTCTCTCTCACCCGTCTCTCTCTCTCACTCTCCCCCATGGTTTCTCTCTTCCTCTCTCATTCTCTCTCTAAATTTTTGAAACAAAATTCGATCTCAAGCCTCGGGTTAGTAGATTGGAAGTTCAGGAACCCGATTGGACAATCAAAAACTCGATTTAAAGCTTTGATTCAAGGTTAGTTTCTAAATTTCAAAACCTTTTCAATTTTTCTTGCATTTTGAAATCTAAGCTCTTCTAAGCCTAGAAATCTTTCAATCTAGGTTAAATGAACTTAGATTAGCTAGAATACACACTTTGTTTCATCAAAAACGGATTTAAATCAAGATTTTTCATTTTTCTCTATTTTTCTCATTTTTGGATTTTTTCTAAAAATTTTGTTTGAAACTTATTTTAATGCATTAAAAGGTAATCTATTACGTTTTTCTATTGTTTATGACTATTACCCATGCCTGAGAACTGAAAAAACAAGTTGAAATTGAAGATTTGGGCTTAAGAAGGTCAAGACCCATGCTTGAAAAATTCTAAAATTTTTTTAGATCGACAGGCCGAATTCATATATTCGGTAGGCCGGATTCATTCGACCGGTAGGCCGAACCTGGAAAAGTTCAACCGACAAGACTTGGACCTCCGACAGGCCGAACTGCATAGTTCAGCCGGCCGAACTAGGGCGACCGGCAAGCCGATCGGGCATGGTGAAATTTTGTGATTTTTCACCCTTTTTCATCGTTTTGAACCCTGATTGAAATTTCAACTTTATAAAATGATTTTATAAACCTAAATGGCACACTAGGACACCATGAGATGATTTAATAATCTAGGATATCTCGGGTTAGATACTAATAGACCTAGTTTGTATTCAAGATTATGCGTGGATCTGTGAAGCTAACGTATAGCAGACTAAGATTACGGTGGGGGACACCAGCACGAGTATTGAGGTAGGACTTCTACCCCATCCTTGGCAGCTAGTTTTAAATGTTTTGGCCTCAAATAAAATTTTAACGAAAATGTTTTCAATGGTTGATTGAAAAATGATTTTATTGACAATTTTCTAAAACGATAGATCGATGTGCTTTCATAATAAACCTCATAATGAATGTGAATGATCATATTTGGTAAAAAGAGATTTTAGTAATCATGAAAAGATATATGTATATATATTTTGGGGCATGACGCCATATCAGAGATCGGGTCGTATAGTGCGCGACCTTGGGGGCAAGTCCCTAAACCCAACTGGGCGACTACGGTGGTGAATTACATATGGTTTGCCCAGGAAAAGAAAATGATATTCTTTCTGGTCGACCTATTTAATTTATTTTTGGTAGGGAAAGCTTTTATCAAATTTCCATCTATTTATTTGTTTGTTCTAGTTCGTTTTCTACATATTTATTTGATTAATGAAGTTTCTTTTAAAGTTAAATATTTTCAAAATTATAGTCCTACTGAGCCTTTCGCTCACGTTTTATTTGTTTTAAAATCTTACCCCATAGGTGGATATCAGCTTAGGATCGAAGAAAAGTCCGCTGATCGAACTTGCGATCAGTAGAAGATTTGGGTAGGTTGTATTATAACAATTCAAGGCATGTAAGATCTTAACTTTTCCCTTTATTCTGGACTGTGGTTGTATTACAATATTGTCGGTACTATGTGTGTGCACAAGATGTGGGTCAGTGGGACCCATTCTCGCCTCATCCTATGCTTTTATTATTTTTATTGTTTCCTTATCGCTTATTTTATTTTATTATTTCATTTGTTTGAATATTATAATTGCTCGTTTTAAATAAACGATTTTAAAATTATCACATTTTTACTAATAAAATTAATTCCTAAAACCTAATTTTTAACTAAATTTCCACTTAATTAACTTTATTAATCAACCATGTCACCTCCCATACTCCGGGGTATGACAGAATGGTATCAGAGCACAAGGTTATAAACCTTGGAAATTATGCACACATAGGTACGACAATAAAATACCACTGACAGTCCAAATTTTGTTTTCAGAAGTGAGAGAATGGCACCTAGACGTCGCTCGATAGCTGATGTCGAGTTTGGAAATGATGAGGGCTATGTTTGCTGCATTTAGGCAGATGGCAGCGAGGGCAAGGTCGGATGATTCCGAGGCTAGTCGTCGACATTTGTACTTTAAGGAATTTTGACATGCGTCTATACTGACTTTTGACAAAAATGGGGATCCATAGGTAGCAGAGTATTGGCTAGATTCGATCGTGAAGCATCTGGATACCCTTGGCGTGCCAACGGAGTATCGCATGGAGTTCACAGCATATAAGTTTGAAGGTGGTGCTAACACTTGCTGGAAGCAAGCTAAACGCCTGGAGAACAATGGTAACATCAGTTGGGATAGATTCGAGGAGCTATTTTACGATCGGTATTTTTTGTAGGGATACAGGGATCAAAAGGCAGCAGAATTCTATAGGTTGCAACATGGTGATATATCAGTTTAGGAATATGAAGCAAAGTTCAATGAATTGGCCAGGTTTTCTCCATCTGCAGTGGCATCGAAGCGTGAGAAGTGCATCAAATTCCAGGATGGACTCAAAGCCCCTATTCGAAGACAGATAGTTGCTCTGCGACTCAGGAACTTTGGTGAGCTTATGTCATCAGTAATATCAGTGAAAAATGATTATGTACAGTATTGTGAGAATCGATCCAAGACGTCAGGAGGACCACAGAGGAGCGACAGGAGGAGCATTAGTAGTCGACCAACTCTGGGAAAGAACAAGCAGGGTGGCGTGAATAGCGGCTGCAGCAGCTTATCCAGCAGCGGGCGCAGCAACCCCTATAGCTTCCATTGCCATTATTGCCAGCAGTTGGGACACATCAAGAGGAATTGTCCAATCAGGAGTGCTTTCCTAGGATTCCAGACTGGAGAAGGAGCTGGTCGTCAGCCTCAGCTTCAGAATTTACCTCAGCTACAGCAGTACCCTCATTTTCCATTCCTCCATTTCTAGTTCTCTCCTGAGCAACTGCCATATTCAACACAAGGACACCAACCGCAGAACTTTCAGCGTAACATCCCTCAGTACCGACATCGAGTATAGCCAATGTGCAGTCGTCATCATCGTAGTAGTATCGGCCAACTAACCCAGGATCTAGTAGTGTTGGTAGAGGAAAAGGGAAAGATCTAGTACAGGTTCATATGATGACATCAGGGAATTCAAATGTCCAGACTAGTAACGCAGTTGTCGATGGTACGATTATGGTTTCTTAGACTTTAACACACGTGTTATTTGATACTGGTGCCACTCATTCTCTCATTTCGAGCTCATTTGTACATGCCTTAGGATTAGAGATAGAAGAGTTTGATGAACCCTTAGTTATAACTTCACCTTTGGGCCGGGTGTGTGTGAATAGTATTTGTAAAGCTTGTAAAATAAAGATTGGGGATGAGATTTTAAAAATTGATTTGATTGTAATCCCCATGAGATCATATGATGTAATCCTAGGGATGGATTGGTTATCTAGATGTAATGCAGTAGTAGACTGCCAACTTAGGAAAGTAACCCTAGTGTCTGATAAGGGGATGGTGATCACTTACCAGGGTGGTGGTGATCGATTGATGAGTGAGCGTCTTGTAAGAGCGTGTCTCGGAGGGCTAAAGAACGCGGTTTGTTATGCTATCCTCATGAATTTGGAAGGAAAGCCTAGTGTTTCGAAAGGACATGCAATGATTCCAATGGTAGACGAATTTGAGAATGTCTTCCCCAACAACCTACCAAGATTACCACCACATCGGGAAATCAAGTTTGGTATTGAATTGTTTCTAGGAACAGCACTAATTTCTATGGCACCTAATCAGATGGCGCCGGTAGAAATGAAGGAACTCAGGAGACAGCTTTAGGAGCTTGCTGATAAGGGATACATTAGGAATAGCACATCACCGTAGGGAGCACTAGTTTTGTTTGCAAAAAAGCATGATGGAACCCTCAGGTTATGTATAGATTATCGATAGTTGAATCGAGTCATAGTGAAGAACAAGTATCCTCTGCCCAAGATCGATGAGTTGTTTGATCAGTTGAGAGGTTCACGGTACTTCTTGAAGATAGATTTAAGATCAAGATATCATCAACTTAGGATCAAGGAAGAGGACATTCCTAAGACAGCTTTCAGGACTTGGTATGGACATTTTGAGTTTCTAGTGATGCCGTTTGGATTGACGAACGCTCTGGCAGCTTTCATGGGCCTTATGAACAGGATATTTAGGCCCTACTTGGACCAATTCATGATCGTGTTCATTGACGACATCTTGGTTTATTCTAAGACATGGGAGGAGCATGAGCAACATCTCAAGATCGTGCTTCAGACTCTGCGAGAACATCAGTTGTATGCTAAGAAGAAAAAGTACAAATTTAAGTTAACAGAGGTCAAATTTTTGGGTCATGTTATCTCTAAGTATGGTATCTTAGTGGATCCGTTAAAGATCGAAGCTATAGTGGATTGGGAACGACCAAGGAATATGGCAGAGATCCACAGCTTCTTAGGACTTGCAGGATACTATAGGAAATTTGTGAAGGACTTCTCGAAGGTATCAGCACCGTTGACAAGATTGATTAGGAAGAATGTCAGGTTTGAGTGAAACAAAGAATGTGAGTTTGCTTTTCAAGAATTGAAGAATCGGTTAACTTCAGCACCAGTGTTGATCATTTCCAGCAGTGACGAGCCGTACGAGGTTTACACGGATGCTTCAGGACGTGGACTTGGGTGTGTGTTGATGCAGCATAGATGAGTGGTAGCATATGGATTGAGACAGTTATGACCTCATGAGCAAAATTACCCCATTAATGATTTGGAGCTTGCTGTAGTGATTCACGCGCTAAAAATCTGGAGATGTTATTTGTATGAAGCGAACATTTCAGGTTTTTTCTAACCACAAGAGTTTGAAATATTTGTTTACTCAAAGGGATTTGAACTTGAGGCAGCGGAGATGGATGGAATATATGGAGGATTATGATTTTGCATTGCAATATCACCCCGGGAAAGCTAATGTAGTCGCAGATGCGCTTAGTCGAATGTCTTTAGGGATTCTTGCTTGTTTGGCTCTTGAAGATTGGAAAAAGAATGCGACAGTAAATGAGTTTGGGCTAGAGTGTCATGAAGACTACGATCGCATTTCGGTGTATCACATGGAGACGACCCCAGCTCTTATTCAGATGGTGAAGCAGAATCAATGGTAGGACCAGCATCTTTGGGGAATTTGGATGCGAATTCAGAACGGAGAGCAGTTCGAAGAATGGTGGATACATGTGGATGGATCGTTGTACTTTAGGGAGAGTCTAGCGGTTCCAGCTATCGCAGAAGTAACGAAGGCCATAATGGACGAAGCTCATGGGTCTCAATTCACCATTCATCTGGGGAGTACAAAGATGTATCGTGACTTGAAGAGGTAGTATTGGTGGAGAGGTATGAAGAAGGATATCCGGGAGTACATGGCCAAATGTACAATTTGTCTTCAGGTGAAAGCTGAGCATTAGAAGCCAGCAGGTCAGCTTCAACCGCTTCCTATTCCAAGGTGAAAATGGGAGCACATCACAATGGATTTTCTTGCCGGATTGCCAAGGACGGAAGAGCGACACGATACGATTTGGGTCGTGGTCGACAGGTTAACAAAGTCAGCTCATTTCATTCTATTTAGATCGACGTGTTCGAGGAGGATTCTTGGGGAGTTGTATATGCAAAACATAGTGCGGTTACATGGAGTTCCTTTGTCTATCACATCAGATAGGAATACCAGGTTTAATGTTAAGTATTGGAGGAGCTTTCAAGAGGCCATGGGTACAGATTTTAACTTCAGCATGGCATTTCATCCTCAGACCGATGGGCAATCTGAGCGAGTTATTCAGATTCTCAAAGTCATGGTACGTGCATGCACATTGGATTTCGGCAGGAATTGGAAGAAGTACTTGCATCTACCGGAGTTCGCATACAACAACAGCTATCAATTGAGTACTGGTATGGCACTGTTTGAAGCATTATATGGATGACCATGTCGATCACCAGTGTGTTGGGCCAAACCAGAAGATAGAGTTATTCACGATAGCAACGAGAAGATCATCATGATTCGAGATCGACTGAAAGCCGCTCAGAGTCAGTAGAGGAGTTACGCAGATAGAAGAGTTAGAGACTTTGTTCTTTTGAAGGTATCGCCTCACAAAGGCATATCGTGATTCAGAGTCAAAGGAAAGCTCGCGCCAAGATATGTTGGACCGTTCATGATTACTCAATGCGTAGGTGTGGTTGCATATCGACTCAACCTTCCTTCGGAACTTTTGCATGTTCACGACGTATTTCATGTGTCAATGCTTTGAAAGTGTCTACTAGAGTAGGATAAGATTGATTCATTCCAGGACATACAGATTCAGGAAGACACGGCGTATGAAGAAGTGCCAATTCAGATCATCGATCATAAAGTGATTAGCTTGCGACGTAGTGAGATTCCGTTAGTTAAGGTCGTGTGGCAGCATCATGGGGTTGATGAAGCCACTAGGGAATTAGAGTCTAGTATGCAGGAGTTGTATCCGCATTTGTTTTGTTTTTGAATTGATTTGTAAATTTCGAGGACGAAATTTCTTTTAGGGGTGGAGAGTTGTAACACCCCAAAGTTAATTAGATATTATTAGAATGTAAAATGGTAGATTAGTGTGCCATAATGATTATTTTAAACTTAATTTGATCATTTTGTGGAATTTCTAAATTTGTGTTGTTTTATTCTTTTAAAAAAAATTATTACTCTTGATTAATTTTAATTGTTATTTTGAATTTTAATAAAATGATTTGTTAAATATTAAGTAGCTTTTATTTGAAAACAGTGTATTGTTGCACACGAGTTTGTGCAACTAATTTCTCTCTCTTCTCTATTTATTTCACCTCACTCTCTCTCTCACTCATTTTCTCTCTCCTCTCACTCTCTCTCGCCCGTGTCTCTCTCTCACTCTCCCTCATGGTTTCTCTCTTTCTCTCTCATTCTCTCTCTAAATTTTTGAAACAAAATTCAATCTCAAGCCTCGGGTTAGTAGATTGGAAGTTCGAGAAGCCGATTGGACGATCAAAAACTCGATTTAAAGCTTTGATTCAAGGTTAGTTTCTAAATTTCAAAACTTTTTCAATTTTTTAATTTTTCTTGCATTTGAAATCTAAGCTTTTCTAAGCCTAGAAATCTTTCAACCTAGGTTAAATGAACTTAGATTAGCTAGAATACAAACTTTGTTTCATCAAAAACATATTTAAATCAAGATTTTTCATTTTTCTCTATTTTTCTCATTTTTGGATTTTTTCTAAACATTTTGTTTAAAACTTGTTTTAATGCATTAAAAGGTAATCTATTATGTTTTTCTATTGTTTATGACTAATACCCATGCCTGAGAACTAAGAAAACAGGTTGGAATTGAAGATTTGGGCTCGGGGAGGCCGAGATCCATGCCTGAAAAATTTTAAAATTTTTCTAGATCGACAGGCCAAACTTTGTGTTCGGCAGGCCGAATTCATCTGATCGGTAGGCCGAACCTGGAAAAGTTCGGCCAACCAGACTTGGACCTCCTTCCGGCTGAACTGCATAGTTCGGCCGGCCGAACCAGGGCGACTAGCAGGCCGACCGGGCATAGTAAAATTTTGTGATTTTTCACCCGTTTTCATCGTTTTAAACCTGGATTGAAATTTCAACTTTATAAAATGATTTTATAAACCTAAATGGCACACTAGAACACCATGAGATGATTTAATAACCTAGGATATCTCGGGTTAGATACTAATAGACCTAATTTGTATTCAAGGTTATGCGTGGATCCACGGAGCTAACGTATAGCGGACTAGGATTACGGTGTGGGACACTGGTAATTTTCATCTATTTATTCGTTTGTTCTCGTTCGTTTTCTACATATTTATTTGATTAATGAAGTTTCTTTTAAAGTTAAATATTTTCAAAATTATAGTCCTATTGAGCATTTTGCTCATGTTTTATTTGTTTTAAAATCTTACCCCATAGGTGGATATTAGCTTAGGATCGAAGAAGAGTCCGCTGACCGGACTTGCGATCAGTAGAAGATTTGGGTAGGTTGTATTATAACAATTTAAGGCGTGTAAGATCTTAACTTTTCCTTTTATTCTGGACTATGGTTGTATTACAATATTGTCAGTACTGTATGTGTGCATAAGATGTGGGCCAGTGGGACCCATTCTCGCCTCATCCTATGCTTTTATTATTTTTATTGTTTCCTTATCGCTTATTTTATTTTATTATTTCATTTGTTCGAATATCATAACTGCTTATTTTAAATAAACGATTTTAAAATTATCACATTTTTACTAATAAAATTAATTCCTAAAACCTAATTTTTAACTAAATTTTCACTTAATTAACTTTATTAATCCACCACGTCACCTCCCGTACTCTGGGGTGTGACATACACGATGTACAAGTTCAATGATAGAGTTTTCCTCTGACGATTATTTTTGTCGCCCCAAGTTTTGGTGACGACTGAAATCGACATAATAGGTTGTAGGGCCCAACACTTTTATAGTTATCGGAAAAAAATTGGCCGTAAAAATTAATTTTTTATAATATGTATACCTTTCAAAAAGGAAAAAATAATAGTCAATCATGTTAATCTTTTCTTACTTATAATAAAATAAATAAGAATTCAAAAAGTTACTATTCTTTTACATACAATGCATTCAAGTAATGTGCCAAACGATAGAATGTTTTGTTGATATGGACAGAAAACGATGAAGAAGAAATTATAATGTGGGTGGTGAGGCTGATGTTCAGTTTTGTCTCTATGTGACGAGTATTTTTTTTATTTTTTGATGTTGATGTTTTAGTAACATCGTTTAAAAGGATGAAACGCGTAGGTGCGAAAGAAAACATTCACATTTTTCTAAATAAGAGGATTTTTGCACCGTAAGTCCTTAAATTTTACAACTTTTAGCATTTGAATTCTTGTTTTACAACATATTGGTTTCAAACTCTTTATTTGTTAGTATTTTAGTTCTCATTTTAAGAATTTATGTACTCAAGTCTACAATCTTTAAATTTGTTGATACTTTAAGTCTTTATTTTAAGAATTTTGATATTTAAGTTCTCAAACTCTTATTTTGTTTGTATCATTAGTGCCTTGGGGAGCTTTGTGTTGTTAAATGACACAAGAAAATCTCAATGTTTTCAGTTTTCTTTCTTTTTTTTTTTTTTTTTTTTTGCTTTTTGGGTCCTGAAAACACGCACACATATTTGATCAAAGGTTCCCAATTTTTTTGAAGTATAACTTTCTTTTTTTTTTTTGTCTAAAATAATGTTCAAATGCTTTAAATTAAAGTTAATTATAACCATATTGACAACAAAATGACTTAATTACAATTGAAAAATTTATAAATATCATTGGGGAAATTTATAATTTGTCATTCATTCCATTTATCTTAAGTAAGTTGTTTCAAATTACAACAAAATAAATAATTACAAGTAACACAACAATTAGTTGCCCCTTTTTAGGAAAGAAAAATATGTAATATTGTAATTTAGTACCAACTTAACAGAAATAACATTGAATGGATATTTATGAATTTTTTTTCTTTTGTTTATAATCAATCGTTTTGTTGTTAATAATTATCATAATTAACTTTATGTTAAGGCATTTAAACATTATTTTTAGACAAAAAATATTGAGTCATACTTAAAAAAGGATAGCTTTTGGGGCCCTTTTTGTTTTTAAAAAATGCATTTTTTGGATCTAATTAACAAAAAAAGGCCTTAAAATATTGATATATATTATGTAATTTAACTATATAAAAGACGGGGACTCATAAATAACAAAAAATTAAGAGTTTAGGGACTCTTGGATGTTGAATTCTTAAATGGGGACTACGTTGCTAAGAAATTAAAAATTTGAGGGCCTGAATATCTAAATTCTTAAAAAGGAGACCCAAATAACAAAGGTTATAAAGTTTGAGGGATCTACGATATAAAAAGCCATAAGAAAATGTAATTTTAATTTTAAAATAAAAAAGGCCAGCTGGATAAGCACGTAGGCTTGTGAGGCTTGCTACTTGTAATACAAGCACTTTCTTTTCTTGAATGGTTTGAATAACTCTCCTAATTTATATCCTAATTTAGCTCATCTATTTAATTTTTCATACCATGTCTAACAAATTGTATTTTGTGTGTAATTTAATTGACTCAAATATTAAAACAATTATAAAGAATTTTAACTCTTTCAAAAAATTATATGGCATGATGTGATTGGTTAGATGCCATTTTGAACATTAAAATTAAACAAGTAATCTGAGTTTCATACTCACACACTAATCCTCTCACACCTATGACCTATTCTTCGTTTCATTTTCTTAGATCCACTTATCAAACATTATCTTAGACCAATTTGGCTGATTGGTTCATGGGATTTGAACCAAAGAGTTGGTGCAAACCAATGTTTGGCAAATCTTTGAGGCTTGATTCAAACAAATGATTTGATGTTAAAAAAATTGCATATTCTAAGTTTACCTCTTCCTCTTTTTTTTAATGGTTTGAACCTATTTCAAATTACTAAAGTTCAAACCACTCCTTAGCGTATAAACATTTGTAAGCAAGTCAACATATGTAGTCAACAACCACAAGGGATCACCACATAACTAGAGAATTTGTTTAACAACTCACCTCCATGTTGTTATAATTACCTCCTTTCTTAGAGATGTACGTTCCGTAGTCGTTCCCAGCGAGGGAGACTAAAGCAACGGACGAGTTGAGGTCGTGTTTGGTATAGAACTTTTGTTCAATTAGCTGTTGAAAGAAATCAATTTGAGTAGACATGTTTGGTTCTTTCTCCATTGTATTGAACACGCCAGTCCCTCCAAATGCAAAGTTCATGCCGTACTTCAGTTTTGCGTTCTTTACAGATCTCCATGATCGGTAAGAGACAGGAGGTTTTATGCCAAGAAACGAAGCTGTGATTTTATATGGGGAAAAGGATTAATAAGAAAACACAATTTGTGCAAAACTTTAGTGATGAGCCTTTTTTTTTTCCTTTTTCTTTTGTTTTTTCTCCATTAAGTCTACTTTATTTATAAGAAGGGGCTTATTTATTGTTGCGCTAAGATTAATGAATAGAATTAAAACTAGGTCAAGAAAGTAGCCGAGGCTTGCTTATATTGATTGCCTATCAAACTAATTGAAAATTAAGTAAACAAAGAAGAGAAAATATTATATTAAAGTCTACGACCATTTGGTCTAGTGGTACTAGGATTGGGTGGGATAGGGCGTTGGGTGGGGTTGTGATTCAATTCCACCTTGTTTAATTATATGTGTCTATTTATATATATGTAAATGCATTACTTTATTTCTTAGTTTTGCATTGCCTTTGTTCTTCGAAGGAAGAAAGAAAATACGATCAGGTTGCATGAAAATGACTTTGCAAACTGAGATTAGGAGAACAATAAGATATGGCTAGAAAATTTATTTATTTAAGGCACATTATGAAAAATATGATCAATGATGGTTTTTAACACAGTTATTAGTTTCGGATTAATTATGCGTGGGACGAGTGATAATTATATTAGTTTTTATTAATGAAGTGCAAATGAATTTTACATATAAAATCAAAATTTTAAAATCTCAAGCATGTGCCTTAGCTAGCTTTCCTCCCTAGATATAAAGCGTACCTAAGTAATCGGTGAGGACACGGCCATTGGAGAACCGGCCCGCCGGCTTTCCGGGAAAAGTGATCCCATACGGCACCTTCCATGACACGGCAGAGGCTTTATTGCCGTTCCCAGCATCAGCATAGGAGTCTCCAAATACAAAGAGCTTCTTCACGGATCCAGGGTGATGATCATGACGATCATCATGCTTTGGCGATTCCTTGGCTGCAAAGGCAACGATAAACCCCCATGCATGAATGAAAGAGCCGCTTAACCGTGACTCGATAAATAATCAAAATTAACAAAAGAGATTACTGTTTTAAAGTGGTATGTACCAATAGAGGCATTAATATTGATTGTAATAAGTAATATGAAAAGACAAAACGAGAGAGAGTTTTTTAATATATTCTCCATGATCAATAAGCGCAGAATACAAATTAGGCTAGTTTTTTCACGCATTAAATAAAAAGGGAAGCTTTTATGGTAAGAAATGTCCTTTTTTTCTTAAGACACATAAATATGGAAAGTTCGATATATATGTGATCAAAGGGTAGTTGAACAGTTTTTAATTTTTTATCATTTTAGAATACATAGTTGAACCGTTGATATAACTATAAGCGAATAAAAATGTTAAAATATAGCCCGCATGAGTCAACCATAGGTATGGCGAACGAAGAAAATGGAATATGTGACGTGCGTTTCTACCTAGAAGTATTCATACTGGTCAACACCAACCACAAACATCTCAACACCCATACACCTAATTCGTACACCAATATTTTTGCAAATAATTGAAGAGAATTTTATTTGTTAAGCAAAATTGTAAATAAATAGATTTTCATTAAAATTTTTCATGTTTATGTAAACATCAAGGATCGATGTAAAGTTAGAAGACCATTTTTGACATTAATCCTATTAGTAATTAGACTGCCATTGTAGAACATGAAAGTCCATGTGCTGAAACTAAAATAATCAAAATTTGAGGGCCGGATTAGCTTAGATAATTAGCTAATCTGAATGCAATCTAACTTGCAATTCGTGCATAGGGATTAATTGATTAGGTCTCTAACAAAAGAAAAATTCTTTATCTCTATGGGTTATAAACCTAGTGCTCACAATAATCGTGGACCCCAATCTAATATGTAATATACTTTTTAAATTGAGTCCCATTGTTTTGTTAATATCGAGGTTATAACCTCTAAATAGGCTTACTTCGAACAAAATTCGAATTACAGATACATCAATGATAAGGAAATGGAAATAGAGATAAGTAACATTGGATCAAGCTTAAAGAAATTAAATAGGTCTTCTTTTTTTTTGTTTTTGAGAAAATATACATAGGTCTACTTTTTTTTGTTTTGAATATAAATAGGTCTACCTAGTATGGGTAGATGTTATTAAAATTTATTTTTTTGAATAATAATAATAATAATAATAATTATTATTATTATTATTATTATTATTATTATTATTATGATAGATTTTTCTTCTTTTTTAGTTTAAAAGAATGATATTCTATTCGACGTAAAAACAAAAATCGAGCTACTAGTGAAATAAATCATTCACTCTTTTAAAATGCCACCTGTCTCAAGTGTAGGTTCTTTTGCCTGATATGATAAAAAAAATCTATTAATATTTTCAATCTTTTCACTCTTAAAATCTTCCATATATGGATTTCAAAAGCTGTATATTATATTTTAAAACCATACAAAGTACATAAAAACACAAACAAATATAAACCACAATTAGATCAAGATCTGAATTGACGAAAGTCGTTACTACTCTTAATGAGATCTAAGTAGAAGATCCTTACTTATATTACGAAGGTTAAACCTTAAAAGAAGTAAAAAGAAAATTAAAAAAACCCTACTGGTGAGGAAGATTTCCATCTATCTAATGGAAAAAATATTCAAGTTTGAGCACTACTACAAGCGGACCATCTGATGATGGTTTAAAATCGTCATATAAAGTTTAGACAACAGTCACCTAAAACATCGTATAATCCAACGGGTGTAATATCCACTTGCTACTCGAAGTGCGTGAGTATTTGGACTTTAAATGGCAGTTTTCTACATAAAATGTCGTCTAAAATGATTTTTCGATACGCAACCATCATTTAATCTCTATAGCGAAAAAAAGTAAACATTGTTTTGATTATTTTTCCCACGGGTGGCATAATATCCCATGATTTATCCATCCTTTGACCTCATAATTCATTGATTTTGATTACAAAAGTGAATTTTAATAACAAGTAAAATACTTAAAACAAATATATAAACTAAACACAAAAATTAACAATTTATACACAACTAGAAAACATAAGTCAAAAAATCCTTTCATTCTAGTCATAATTAGTGCAATGAAAAGGTTAAAATAAAAATACAAAGTAAATTACAAAACAACAATAAGGAAAATTTTCAATAAAAAATGCAATAAGACATACATGATTATTTTTTCCTCTTACCTTTATTAGTGTTATCAACACATCCATTGAGCATCTAAATGAACAAAGTATGAATTGCCATTATTAAAAACATCAACCTTTTTCATTGATGGTAATCTTTTGCTAAAAGATGGAATATCGTTGCATTTGCCATCATCCTTATCACCATCACTAATTGCTCTTGGAATCATTGTCACAAATTATGACAACTCGAAATCTTTAGGATCTGTGATATAGAAAACTTGTTATGCTTATGGTGCCATGATAAACGGATCATTCTTGAAACATAATCTTCCAAAGTCTACCATCGTTGTTGGGGGTATGCTCAGCTACCCCTCCTAAGGAGCTCACCTCAGCTTGCCGACCACCACTACACAAACATAGTCATTATGAGAGTTCAAACAACTTCCCACTAATCGGTGTACTTTCCTAAGGCGGTACTCGAAGCCTCTTTTGGCCATCACTTGAGATACAAACCTAACACCACTGTACGGTGCAACTGGGTCACGAGGTGGACCCACCCAACACCTGGTCCATATGAGGTACTATAAATAGAAGCATTAACTCCACCCTCAAGATAAGTGGACTCTCTAATACCTAATCCAGCTTCTCTCTCGGTCAAATAGGTACCTAACTTGAGCATCAGAGAGCCCTTAACTGGCACTACACCGGTGTCCCCTTTAACCTCTAAGGCGTTCCCTTTTCTTGTAGGTTCACCCCAAAAAGCCAAGATGAGTAGAGCAGGAGGTCTGGCCACCATGTGTAGCCACACAAGGTGTTGCTCAAGAGCAAGGCATCAACAATTGTAATGTTGTCATTATCAACTATTACAAAGTTATTGACAGGCCACTTGCACTTACAAATAGTTACTTAGAGTCCACAATAGTCAAGTTCTCTTATGTCATTAACATGACCATAGTTGGTCATTGTTCCATGCACAAGATTCTTATCTCTTTTAAGAAGGAAACATGCACACCACTATTTTGGAATTATCACGAAGACACACACCACTATTTTGCACCGTGTATTGTTCATTTCTTTAGCAAGTGTAGAAGGTATAATCATTTATAAAAATACAAAGTATATCTCATGACCATGGATAAGGATCCTCCAGCCAACTTAAACAAGTCTTCTACGACACCTTTGCTTTAAAACTCATAAGGTTTGTTATATATGTGTACCCGTATCTACTCTCTAAAAGTGCATTTGTGTTAATCTTGCAACCGTTTCTCATTCCTTCCTTTTTCAAGAGAATTATATCTTTTATTTTCTTCATGTGGATGTCTATGAATGGTTCAACAACACAAGTATTATGCAAAACGTAAAGACATGTAACACCCCGAAGTTAATTAGATGTTATTAGAATGTAAAATAGTAGATTAGTGTGCCATAATGATTATTTTAAACTTAATTTGATCACTTTGTGAAATTTCTAAACTTATAATACTTTTGATTATTTTAATAATTTTTAATTACTCTTGATTAATTTTAATTGTTATTTTAAATTTTAATAAAATGATATCTTTGAGAAT
>CAMOHE010031835.1:0-24335 GCA_946598075.1 Artocarpus hirsutus
TGTTTCAGAAAACAGATAATGAAAATCCTTTATCAACAAGTCATTTGAATACATTTTTATAGAAATCCTTTTTAGGCCAAAGCATTTTAAAATCGGCTACCAAAGAAAGGGGTAGAAGTCCTACCTCAATACTCGTACCGGTGTCTCACACCGTAATCCCGGTCCGTTATACGTTAGCTCCGCGGATCCACGCACAAATCCTAAATGCATAGTAACTTAGCTCATTAGCATCTAACCCGAGGTATCCTATGATACTAAATCATCTCATGGTGTCCTAGTGTGCCATTTAGGTTTATAAAATCATTGTACAAAGTTGAAATTTAAATCAGGGTTCAAAACAGTTTAAAACGGGTGAAAATCATAAAATTCTTCCTTGCTCGGTCGGCCTGCCGGTTCCCCTGGTTCGGCCTACCGAACTGCACAGTTCGGCCTGCCGAAGGAACAGGTTCGGTCGGCCGAACATCTTCAGGCTCGGCCTGCCGGTCGGATGAATCCGGCCTGCCGATCCTTTGAATCCGGCCTGCCGAACACGAAGTTCGGCCTACCGAATTGGAAAATTTTCAAAAATTTTCACGCACGGGTCTCGGCATTCCCGAACTCAAATCTTCAAATCTAACCTGTTTTCTCAATTCCCAAGCATGGATAATCATCATAAACAATAGAAAATCATAATAGAACACTTTTTAATGGTTTAAAACAAGTTTTAAACAACATTTTCTCAAAAATCCAAAAATAGAGAAAATAGAGGAAAAATGAAAAATCTTGATTCTAATCCGTTTTTGATAAAATAAAGTTTACATTCTAGCTATTCTAAGTTCATCTAACTTAGATTGAAGCTTTTCTAGGCTTAAAAACTCTAAAATTCCAAAATGCAAGAAAATTTTGAAAAAAATAGAAAAACTTTGAGTTTTAAAATCTAACCTCGAATCAAAGCTTGAAAACGTTGTTTTTGTTGTTGAATCTTGTTCCCGAGCCTTCGATCTCCTAGCCCGAAGCTTGAAAACAAAATTTGTTTTCAAAAAATTTTAAAGAGAGAGAATGAGAGAGTGAGAAAGCCCGAGAGAAAACGAGAGAGAGGAGAGAGAGAGTGAACGGGAGAAATGAAGAGAGAGAGAGAGAAAGTGAAATAAATAGAAGAAGAGAGAGAAAAGTAGTTGCACAAAGCTGTGAGCAATTATACACTGTTTTCAAATCAAATTGTTTTATTAAAACTTAAATTAACAATCAAAAACAATTTAGAACAATTAAAAGTCATCAAAAGAGTAAATTAACACAAGGTTTCTAAATTTTCACAAAATAATCAAATTAAGTTTAAAACACTTATCATGGCACACTAATTCACCATTTAACATTCTAATTCTATTTAATTAACTTCGGGGTGTTACATGGACTCCGACCCTTTGATAAAAAAAAAAGGAAAGTAACTTTAGATGAAGAGAGAGTTTTAGAAAGAAACCCTAGTTCGAGCATCTAAATAATTTTCAATAATAACTCATCTTTATAGCTCCAAGTCTCCAACTATAAACTCTTATTTTGGACCATAACATTCCAAAAGTTTTGGAACAAGTTCTATAAATCTATCAAATTAATATAAATTATTTTCTATAATCATTAAAATCTCAATAAAAAGTTTTCAAAAAAAGATCTCGATAAAAAAGGGATAACTTCCTCTCAATGAAATAGTACTACAACGTATAAAATTAACCCTCATTCTACCGCATATAGTCTTTACGTACCTTTTTCCATTCAAAGTTTAACAGTTAGATGGATATTAGAGAGTTATAAATATCAAGAAATAAAATAAAATTTGGCCTGTAGATAAGAGAAAAGAAAGATAATATTCATCCAAACAAATTTTCCACCTATGTGCAAATTGTTGTTAAAAAGGAAAGTACATGTTTTTTCTACGTAAAACGAAGGAAGATTTCCAAATTACAATGTACAATTTATCGAAGGACGAATAAACGATGACAAACTCTGGAAAAAAAAAAAAAAAAACCGTATGTTCTTTTTAACTGGAACCATTAGAAGTTCTGAGACACGGAGTACATATTGTTTTATGAAACAACAGGACTATTTGGACTTAATAATAACGACATATCAATCATGAAACAACGACAATACACTTACACAAAACAACAAACCAAGCTTCTTTTTTTTTTTTAATCTGTAACAGAATTACTTGTAAAACGACATCGACACCCAAAAAAGATGCCTTTTCCTTGGTCGTTTCTGGCTCAAGCCACGATATATAAATGACAATCGTGTCGATTTATGCAAGACAGCACCAAGATTTTGTAGCGAGCACAAAACGCCTTTGGTTGAAAATAAAGAGAAAAATTTACTACTCTATACTATTATCTTAGTTATAAATAGTACAAAGTTTTCACATGTTATAATAAAAAAAATTTGCTATAATATAAAATTTTCAGATGTTACAATAAAAACAATTTTAACTAATGGTTTTTATCATCATGCTAAACACTCTATTGGTATGTTATAGACCGTTTTGCGTCTCAATAGAAAGTCAGAATAAAAATTTAAATAAACATACTTAAATTTTTTTTAAAAGAAAACACTTTACCAAAAGACTAAGTTGAACGTAAACTTTATGGAACCCTTAAAACAAACAAGGAGCAAACTGCTTCTTGACTGAGACACAACTTAAAACCAAGTTTCTCTTGGGACAAGCCTCTGTTAGTGGTGTAGTAAAAAAAAAAATAGCGGGGGTATCAGGGAAAAATTAGAGATAATAATTATACAGAAAATAGTTTTATATTTTAGCTATTGGGCGGATGTATAATTATATAATTATGCAGATAATAGTTTATAAATTTAATTACAGCGAATGTATGATTATCTTTTTTTGATTAAAATAAGACGTAACAATATATTTTAATAGGAGCATAATTATAACTTTTCTTGCAAAATAACGACGTAACTAAAGTAGTTTCTAAAAAGATTTATGAATATATCAAAAGTTTTAAAAATTAAGTGAAGGCATGTGTCCTAGCTCAATAGAACAAGCCAGAGAGAGCCTTAGCATGATCAAATGTAATGCTTCTGACCATTCTATGGGAAGCCTTATAGTTGTGAAGTGTGACATTGAAACTTCAATGACAGTGGCTTGGAACGATAAAGGAATTAGCTTACCCAGTATTCCCTTTTTTTTTTTTTTTTAATTTCAAGGCTTTATTTATGCTTCTTGTTTTTTCTTAGCAAACTAAGGTCAATTCATACCTCAGGCTTTATATATGAAAAGCACGTAAATGATACTTCATTGCTCCTAATGATCTGTTTTTGCACCTCCAAAAACATCTCATAAGTCATCTTTGGTTTACCTGTTATCGACTCATGCAAGATTAAGTGGCTTTAAATCTAGTTGAAGCATGATGATGTAGATTTACAACCATAGAATATAATAAGTTGCAACGTGCCAACCTATTTCAAATTCTTCTATAACCTGCTTAAATTTTTTTGATATATAAGATGACAAGGTGTTTTCTTAACAAAATCTGGATTGATCTATGGACAACCTATGCTTCAACAACCATGCTTATATCTGTCATCCCATTTAGCATAATCCAACTACAACTCGTCTCCAAAGTAACTTCTTCAAGTCGCTTAGCGGTTCAGTCCATACAATGAAATCACATAATGAACCAAGTCCTATTTGGTCTACATGATCCCTAAAATTTAACAGTGGCCTGTTTTTTATCAAAGGATCAACAATCATCAATTGAGTAGTAATGTATTCAATAACCACTTTCTTCTCTTTAACACATTCTCTTATAACCAAATACTTAATGTCGATGTGTTAACTTCGGCTATCACTCTTGTTGTTTTTAGCTATAAAAACTGTAGATGAAATATTGCAATATATCTTCAATGACCTAGAAATCGATTCTACAATTCTAAGCCCAGATATGAAACTCTTCATCCATACATCATATAAGGTACACATCGTTTCCATCTCTTTCTTCATCCCATTTAAGTTACTACAAGGTTGCTAGACATCAACTTATAAAACAATTCTTAAAATTAATTTGATAGCTCTTAAGTACACTGTATTTTATTGTTTCATACTGTGTTACATCTTCCTTTACCTTCACATGAAAATAAGTCTTCTTTGAAACATTGATACAGCCATTTATGGCTCGGATCCATGAGAGAAAACTTGCCTTCACATGAAAGATAAGCTATCTAGGAATAAACTCTTTGCAGATAACGGTGAACCAAATAAAATTGTTGCATAAAAATTCAGTCTTCGTCAAATACTTCAATTTGATCTCCCACTTCTACCTCATTCTAGCCTTGATCTCTTTCTTATGCTACACATTGTGGGATTTTGTTACAAGCATTTCATATCAAATTCTAGGGAAGCCTAAGGCTAGGTTATAATATTCTTTAACCTTTTAAGCGAGAGCCCTTTTATTTTACGTAAATTTCAAGGTAAATCCTGGTCTAGTTCTGTTGCATGAAACATGTCCCACTCACTACTGATATTAATCACAAGTTCTTCCGGACAATTGATAAGAATTGATCATATGGCTATTTATCAACAAACGATTTACGAGCTCGGATTATAATATTTTAATTTGAGGAATTGGATTCAGACCTTGACGATGTCCTATCTCAAGTGACGGCAGATTTCGATACGTCACATGATTCACAGACTGATGAAGAAGAATTTTTAAAGGAACTAAATGCTGCATTAATTCATTAGGGAAAGACTCTGCAATGAATGAGACACTCTTAAATGATTTCGATTTGGTGAGTTTATCTTACTATGCAACGAAAAAGGAGAAAAGAAGATTTTTCAGAAGATCAGAATGGTGAGGCTATGGAGAAGGCAGAAACCCCATACTTCAAATTGTGCATTTTTAGATCTTCTGGTACTTTTTGTAGCTAAAGACTTGTAGTCACTGTTGTCATTGTGGTAGTATAATAGTTTGATTGTCTTTGCTTTTTCTCATCTTGAATGGGTTAAGGTTAGGTTCAAGGTTCGATACTTCATAATTTCATTTTAAAAGTCCTTGTCTACTTAATGAGTTGTGCAGTATTTGGGCCTAAACTAGTAAGAGTGAAGCTTAACCATCCAGCGACTAGAATAAGGTTTGATATTTTTCGTTTATCTAGTAGGTTTTAAATTTTTTACATTGACGAAAGGGACGAAAGACAAAATGATACCAAGAATTTGTTCACAATGTGATGGAACTTTTTTGCTAGTTTTGCACAGCCTTCCCTCTTTGGATGTCCTAATTTAATGCCCATTTTCTTTATTGTTGGTCTTCATTTTAAACTATGTACCGAGATGGTCTTACATTAATGTTCCTTTTCTTTTTTTCTTCTTTACTAGAGAAACAAGCGAAAACTTCATTTTTAATGCTGCCTCTCATTGATCAATTTACTTTACCTTTCTTTGTGTTTGTTTTTCTTCTCAAGTTAATTGAATTTAATCAAGTAAACAAAAGAACATCTTTTTATGGGGGGCATCATTATTCATTGATGCTTGTGCTACTTTTTTCTCCTTTTTGTAAGTATGCCAATAATTCCACAACATTCTGCAATATCATGAAGAGTTAGAAATGATAAAGGATAATCATTATTATTTAATGTCAAATGCTACAATAATGCCTTTTAAAAGATCTTATTGAAGAGACTTTTTTATTGACCATTAATTCTGCATCCAATGGTCAAAATTAAATAAGTTTATTACAAGTTAAATAGAATTGTACACACTAGATTGATAAACCATTTTTTTTTTTTTTTAAAAAAAAGAGGCACTTTAGATTTGAGCAAATCTTCTACTCTACCCTTGATAGGAGTCACCGGAGTTCACAACTAGTCTTCGCGAGGCAGAGGCAAAGGTCGTTGAGGCATGCTAGATCATGGGTGAAGGTCTAGGGTCGCAATCCTACCCCCTTGCTATCCTATCACGATTTTGTTGTGATCCACCTTCATGGGTTTTAATCTACAATGATGATGATGGTACAACAGAGGCGTAATGATCTTGTGATTGAGGACGAGAGGGAGGTGACCTATTTTGACGAAGCACACGATGGAGGTTAACACAAGACCATGGTTGCGATTTCACAAGGGGCTAATGTGACGCCATCTACCATTAAAGTCATCCTCCTTTGCCTCTTGTCGTTGATTGTGAGTTGGAAAAAATGAGTTGCCAGAGAAAATGGTCGAGATAGCTTCATGATTCCAGCTCGTAGAAGTTAAGATGGCATCTAGCAAATATCAAGACGACGTCACACTAAGGTTGAGCCGACATCTCCTTCCGCCGCCTCCTCCGTCGAGAGATCTTCCCCCCATCGATGATGGACTCCACCCTTAACGAAGGATAATGTGGGTTTTGATTTTTTAGGATATTTTTATTTTAAAATTGATAAGGTGAAAATAAAAAAGTGATAGGGTGAGGGTGTCTTTATCTTTATTTTTCTACGACTTAGATTTTGGCTATCGGATTTTAATCTGATAGTTAAAAAATTAAAAGTAATAAACAGTCTTATCAATAAGACCTTTAAAGGATCTTATCATACTCTTTCCCTTATTTAATTAATTATATTATTAAGTTTTTAACTTTCGACATGTATATAGTTAGTTTCCTTTTTATTATCAGTTCCTTATTTTTTGTTTTTGAATTCCTTATGGTAGAGTAAGTGGTAAAACCGACCACTTATATATTCAGTTCTGATTAATGAAAGGCTATGCCATATTTCACCTATCAATTATTCTTTATATGGTATCACGTATTCTTTCTCTTTTTTTTTTTTTTGGGACTAGGTTTCTCTAACATTAAAATCTTTTATGTCGTTGTCACCACACACACAAGTCCAGCCACCACGCCTCGCTGACGTTGTACTCCCTTTCTCGATGCTGCACACTCCCCCTACTGTAGTTGCTCAGCCACCAACACCCTCTGCAGCATGTTGTCTACTTGTCGCTGCTGCTTCCTTTACACCACCCATGGCTGCGAAAAATAACTAGGTCACAAGTCCCAATTTACAATAACCCACCAAACCACTTTCTATTATTCATGTCAATAATATAGAAAAACTCACCTCCATCAATTGTCTTTCCTGAAAACCTTATCTGCAAGCAATCCTTATTGGTTCTGACTTTTAGAAATTCAATAATAGGTCTCATCCTCCTCCTCGTATCACTAATGTTATTAATCTAAATCCGGCATGCCATTCCTAAATTTACCAATATAAATTAATTTTTATTGCAATTGCCAGTTCCCTCACTCCCTCTCTCATCCCCTCATCACTCAATCTACCACCTCTTGTGAAGCATGGACAGTCCTTGCCAATACCTATGCTGGACCTTTATGCGGCCACATCAAGCAGATAAAGGAACAAATAAATCACGCAACCAAGGGCTGCCATGCTATTTATGAGTATATTCAATTTATTAAAAGTTGTGCTGATGAACTAGCGGCCTTGGAAAGCAACCTTGTCTTCAAGCACAATGGCAACCTAGAGCAAACTTTTGCAACCACCAACTCCCTTGGGAGGCTTAGTTGGCTTCTTGAAAGTGGAGCATCACATATGTCATTACCGATCTTAAACTCTCCCTTCATGCTCTTTGTGATAATCCTCTCCATCCTTCACATTCCCCATCCGTCCAATTGTTTTTATCCTTCATACTCTCCATCCCTTCTACAAACCGCCATCTAATTTGAACCAACTTAACCAAACTGATAAGTTTGAGTAAAAATCGTACCAAACTGACCATTTTACAGCCAGTTTCGGTTTTCATTTTAAAAGGCTTGGCTCTAAACCGAACCGTTCTTTTTCTTAAGCCTTTAGCTTTATATTATGTAGAATAAGTTTTTACATTATGTGGGAAAAGCCTTTTGGGAATCAGATCATGCTAATGGGCCTTTTAGGCCTTAGTATCTCTTAAAGCAACCCTAACTATGGCATTTTTTTTTTTCACTCTATCTTGTAGTTGCCGCTTCCTCTCTCTATCTCTGCTCTCTCCTGCCTTGATCTCTCTCATTGCAATTGTCATTTCCTCACTTCTTATTGTCCTCGGTGGCGCCATGGTCAGCAAATCAACCATTACCTCGCAGCTTGCTTTCTCATCGCCCTCCATTCCTCGTGACTCGCTCAAATTCTAAGCCACACTAAGTTTTGTTTTTTTGTTTTTTTTTTGTTTTTATTTGCAATTCACAATCTTAATTCATTCATTATCGTTACCAAGAATATGAGATACTTGACTTGTTACTCAGAAAATCTAGATATATATATATATATATATATAGCTTTAAATCGATGGTCCAAACCATGATCACGCTAACTATTTTCCAGTAATTTTTGTTGTTTTATCTTCCTGTTTGGTTTAGTTGGCTGTCGAGGCTCAAAACCGAACCAACCTACCTGGTGTACACACCTAATTGAGTCCTTTGTGCTTGAATTTCAAATGCAATGCCTACCAATGCAATAAAAGTCATAAGTTATTATTTTCAATTTCTTCTCTTGTATTCTCCTCTCCTCTTCAAATTATCTTCTCTAATATATTGACCTCATCTATTCATTTCATTAATGATTTTAAACACTAGATAATTTTGGTTGACCATTTCATAAAATATAGTTGGTTTTATTTACCCACTCAAAAGGAAATCCCTTGTTTCTTATGTCTTTATTTGATTTAAAACACTCATTGAAAAACTTTTTAATAAAAAAAACACTCATTGATTTAAAATTTCTTATGGCCGAGAAAATTCATCAATTTAAATCTATAAGTTAATTTGGATGTAAATAATAATTTTTTTTTGATAAATATTATTTGTATAATTACAATAAAATATGAAATTTTTACAATAAATATTTATGTGCATTATGTATGTGATTTGTGCAATTTAGAATATTTTAAATGTGCAAATTTTGTGAATCTAAATACTCATAAATTTGTAAAATACTTTTAAGATGAAATTTATATCACAATAACTATAATTTTTGTTATATGAATTTATGAAGGAAAATAGGTTAATTAAAATAGAAAATCATGGCAAAGTCCACAGCGATATAAAAATTGTCAATTAGTTAAACTGGTAAAAGATTTTTGTGTCTATAATCAAACTGTTGTTGAAATAGAGTATAAAGTGACATACAAAAATAGATAGTACATAAAAGCAGTATAATTATACAAGAATTGTCTAAACACAAATAGATGAAAATACTGTGATGGGATAAGACAGTATAGGTAAAAAGTAAGTATAATTTTACACTGATAAAGTAAATATCTTCTCAATTTTACGCTGAGAGCATAGGAAAAATACAGTGTAGTATAAATTCACACTATGTAAAAGTATGTGAAACCCATCAAGAGTGACACCTTTAAGATGTAAAATTTGCCCCATCTCTGCTATGGTAGATCCAATATTGGCATATGGTGGGGTAAGTTTTTTAATTGCAATTAAGCCCTAAGTTTAAGTTCAATTGCAAATAAGGCCTTAAGTGATATGTTTAGTTAAAAAGTCTCCATCATTTTTGCATGACCCATGAAAGAAACACACCCATCTTCTCTCTACTAAAAATTGGCCCTAGTTTCTCCAAGTTCTCTCAACTTCTTTCAAAAATTCAATCTCTAATCAAGCTTTGAAACAAGCTCAAGTGTTTTAGTGCAAGTTTGAACAACTTTGGAGGTAAAAATTCTCAATTTTTTTTATGGGTTTTACTATTTTTCTTGAGTTTTTGAAAGGATTTTTATGGGATTTTGCTATGGTTTTGCTAAGGAGAAATAGCAAAGTTTTAGGCTTTCTAAAGGAGGATCAAAAGCTTGAAGAAATCCTTGGTAAAAACCCAAAATCTAGCTTTGAAATTTTGATGGTTCTCATGAGTTTTGTATATGATTTGTAGCAAGTATAGACTATGGCATGTTAAATGGACTCCGTGGCATGATTGTTTAATAATTTATATGTATGTTGTGTGGATGGATGCTAAATTAAGGTTGTAAGCTTTATAAGAAAAAGTTTATCGAACTTTGTTCCAAAGTAAAGTTTTGATAGTTTAAAAAAAACTAAGGTTTTGACAAGTTTAGAGGTTAATTTGTTTTCTAGACAGAGGACAAGATTTATTAGAAACGTCGAGATAAACAATTTTTGTTAACAAAGTTTTATAAAATTTTATTTAGATCATATTAAAAATTTGAGTTCCAAGCTCAACAAATTTGAAAATTAGTTAAAAACCCTACCGAAATGTTGACATTTGAGCAAAGTTAGACATGAAAATTGTAAATCTCGCCTAAGTACTATAAATTGTGAACAGTTTGTGAAAATTCTGCGTGGATTACGAGTTATGAATTTTACGAGTTTTAGTCACAAAATTTCAATATGGCTTTAGTATGGAAAACGTTTTGAAATAAAACGATTTTGATCTAGGTACTTTTGAGAGATTTAATCCTTGCGAAAATCCAAATGCAATGGCATAAAATGGTCATTTTTGGTTCTAGGGTAAATAATCAAAGTTTTCATATTTCAAGTTAAAACCATAACATTTTGTTAACATTGGATTTTTTGCAAAAAGAAAACCGATAACTTTGTTCTTCTACACTGTTGCAAATATGCAAGAAAATGTGAGTTTTTAACTAGAATAGGGTCCAAAAGTTTTCTATGACTCATCAAGAATAAAATCATCACTTTTAGCAAAAATGGCTAAACGTCTGAATCAAGAAAATGCCCTTGAGTGAAAATTTTTCCATAGCTTATTAGTATTGAGAAGGCATAATGAAATGAGAAAAATAAATTCCACAACGCTTGGGTTACGTAACTTTCAAGTGAACTGACTAATAACGAGATTAAATACTTAATGTTTAAGTTTTATTACCGACATATTAGTTCAGTAATAAATAAACTAGCTAATAACGAGATATTATCCAAGTAGGACACTTGGTCAGTTAGCAAATTAACGAGAGATTAAATACATGCATGAATTCAAATAAGTTTTAAACTCCACCTATAGTATAGGTAAAATGGTTATCAAAAACATTGTTTTAAACATCTTATGAGACACATATTCATGCACATAATTAAAGTTACTAAAGCATCATTTATGGTATGTGACCATGAATAAAAACTGGCAAAATAATTTACCAACTAAAATAAGTTAAGTAAGTGTCATACCAGTCACCCCATCCAAGGGGAGATTAAAATAAAGAACGATGTGATCATGGTGTTATGATGATCTTGTGCATATAGTACGAATACTTGGGACCTTAGTTCAAGTTAGGTTATAAAATGAATAACTAAAATTAATAAGAAAGCATAATTAGTTCATGCATATAGAAAGAAATAATTTTGTGGGCTATATTTGGATTTTCTAAGTAATCGCTCACCTAGTTATTTCATGATGTAAGAAATCTAATCAAGAGGCCGAAAAAAATGTAAGGGTTGAGTTGAAAACGACGATAGGGCACTGCATAAACATGGGAATAGATACCGTTGTTGAGAAACTCTGCTGCTATATTAAGTGTTTTGAAATATGATATTTTGATGGGAACTCTTATGGTTAATATGATATGTATACTCTTATGGTTAATATGATATGTAACATAAGTTAAACTGGAGTTAAACTGGTATTGTAATTACTTTTGGCAAAAATATATTTATGAAAAATGTTGATATAAGTTAAAGGTTTTCAAAAAAAAAATACATCATATTTTTATAACTAAGTAAGCAAGTTTAAGTAAAACGTGTTAAGTAATGACTCGAAACAGCCAGGTCGTCACACATTTTATCTACTTAAAAGAAAAAATTGGACTCTTTTTTGGACATCTATCTTGTAGGGACATGATAAAAGGAAATCATTATTATTTAATTAATTATGTTTTTGAGTTTTAAACTTCCTACATGTATCTAGTTAGTTTCCTATTTGTTATTCACATTACTGTTTCAGTTTTTGAATGCCTTAGGTTAGGCTAACTGGTAAAACTTAAAATTTTATATATATATATATATATATATATATATATATCGATATATGCAAAGTTCTAATTAATGAAACACTATGCCATATTGCCATATTTTGCCCTGTTTCTTTTTCTCTAAGAAAAAGCTCCTCATTTCTTTCCTTTAGCCATTTTGGTGGACCACTTGCTGTACAAAAGACAATAATTCATCCCATATGGCAATGCATGTGATCCAAACTACAGCTTATTGATATCAAGAATAGCGCTGAAGGTGAATTTATAATCAAATATAAAAATATTTATTTAGATTTGTTAGAATTTAGCTAATAGGTTTAATTAATAATGATTTGAAGACCTAAGTTCTTCAAATAAATTTAAATCAATATTTTTATATTTGATAATAGATTCACTTTTTTGGTAAAACAGTAAAGTTTTTGTCAAGAAATATTGTTAAATCTGTCACCGTACACGGCAATGATAAGATCTTCGTCATCTAATTTTGTGATTCTCATAAGTCATAAATTTATGACAAATGTTGCACATCAACAATGATGAGTCATTATTAGGGTTTTAATCAAATTAAACTTCTACTGGTTAGAGTGACGAGAAATATAAGCGCACCTCCCATGCAATCTCAAATTAGTATAATAATATCAAATTTAAGCATTTTAATAAGAAAATCGTTAATTTTATTCTTCATGCTAAAGTCGAGGTATATTGTATTTAGTGAAAAATTTGACATCAAGCAAATATAGGCCAAATTTTGATATATAATTGTTACTGATTGCTTTATTTATATCTTCGTTTAGTTATTGCAACATTATATTTTTAAATTATTTAAACATTGAAATTTTACTTTCATATTATTTTTTAAAGTTTAATGATTATAATAAAGTGAATATATAACATTTAAAATAACATTACGCATTAGATTACAAATAAAAATAACATATTTAATATGTTTTTTCTTACGTCAAATATAACGTTCATATTAGAATTCAATGGCTAAATTCTTTTTTTTCATTTAACTTTTCCTTACTCTTTCTGGCTCAATCTAGAGTCATCTGTCATGGGTTTCAGACGAAACATGAATAGGGAATGAATCAATGATTCAATAATTGAACAAAAGTGACCATCGAGATGTGGCAGTGTGTGTAAAATGGGGCGTAAAGGAAAAGGAATCTGAATGTAAAATGAGCCAACATGACATAATTTTCACCAATACAGTTTTCTGAGTGTCGCAACTGCAACTATTGAATAGTGGAGTAAGAATTATTAAAGTTGTATACAGACGGACAGTCCATAAAAAATAAAATAACAGATTAAAGAATAAGCTATATGACAAAGATGTACAAATTCTCACCACCCCATTTCCACGTTCACATTCATCATAAAATTGTTACCTTTTTATGATGGTCGTATAAAGAAACTTTTTTTAACCGTTGTGAAATGAACATACCATTTGGCCCCTGAAGAGTAAGGTCTGCAATAAATTTAAAAAAAAAAAAAGAAGAAATTATGTATGCAAGATATAGGAAAATTCGAATTAATAAAGAGTTCTTGATTTATTAACGATTTGTCATTGTGATTATCAATATTTGTCCATAAATTACCCACGGAAGAAACTTAAACAATAATAGTAATAGAGACAAAGAAACAAAGCTACTTTAATAAAAAGTAAATAAAAATAACTGAGTTAATCAAAACATAACCCTTCTGAAAAGCATTAATGACTTAAAGGTCTAACAAAAAAAACAGAGGAAGTTTGACGGTAAAATTTGCTTTTCCTTATTCTACGTTGTAAATTTTTAGTATAGTTACTCACATATCAAGCAAAACAACAGTATTAGAAGAAAAGTACAGTTTCAACTGTCAAGCTCCCAAAAAGGAAAGTAGTAAGTCCTAACCATTTCATTTTCGGGTTTACAAGGGGGAAAATGAAAAGCCAGTTAACCTTAAAAAAATAATAAAAATAAAAAATGAGGCAAAGTAAATGGAAAATAAAAGAGCCGTTTAGTAATTTTCAAAAATAAGTAAACATATTTTATTTTAAAAATTAAATTTTTTTAAAAATTATATTAAATATATTTTTAAAATTTCTACTTCAAAAAACATCTAAATACATTTCTAAAAATTTTAAAAACATTACCAAAGTACGCAAAAAGACAGAGGAATCAGGCGATTCCCAATGCTACACACACTGTACTGTTTCACTCTCTCTCTCCTCTCTTTTTTTAGCAGTCATCTCTCCTTCTCTCTCCTCGATCTCTCCAACTCCCCTGTAAACTGTAACGTTCACATTTCTCTCCATTAAAATACTCGATCATCCCAAAACACAACCAACAATTTCACTTCCAATTTTACCCTCTCTTTCTCTCTCTATCTTCTTCGCCAAATAATGGGAAAAAAATTCTCCGATCTCCCTCTCCTTATTCTCTTGCTGATCACGTCACTCCACTCGCTCCCGCTCACCTCTGGAGCCGGCGCATCGTTCTCGACGGCCCAGAGCCAAAACGGAGTCGTGACGATGGAGCTCTGGTGCGTGGCCAAGAACAACGCCGAGGACACGGCCCTCCAGACAGCACTGGACTGGGCCTGCGGGCCCGGAGCCACCGACTGCGGCCCAATCCAGCAGGGAGGCCCATGCTACGACGCCTCCGATGTCCAGTCCATGGCCTCTTTCGCCTTCAACAGCTATTACCTCAAAAACGGCATGACCGACGACGCCTGCAACTTCAACAACGTCGCCGCCCTCACCTCCTTAAACCCCAGTAAGTAATTAATACAAAAACAAAATCTTGGAAAAATCTTGAAACTGATTTTTTTTTTTTTTAATTTTGGATTTCGGATCTTTACTTTTTTGATTTGGGTTTTTTTTTTGGATCTGAAAATTAATTATTTTATTTTTAATTTTTGCTTCGATTTTATTCAGGCCATGGCAAGTGCAAATTCCCATCCAGGTAATTGATTGATTGCTTGATTGTTGGAAACAATTTTGTTTCTATTTTTATTCGTTTTTATTTTTGTAACATAAAAAAGAAACGATTTTTGACTGTTGGAGTTGTTTAACGGTGGGTGGAACACAGCTTGGCAGCGAGTAATGGAAGTCTGGCGACTCCATCGACGGCGGTGGGATTGGGGCCCAGCGAGGACATCAGCGGCTGTAATTCAATAGCCTCCCAATGCTGGTTTTGGACTCTTTTTAGTACACTCTTTTTGTTCTTTTTCACTAATTAGAACTTATAGCTTTTGAAATTCTACTTTTGTATCATCTCATCTCTCTATAAGCAAGGAAGTGAGTTAAAAAAAAAAAAAAGCAAAGGCTTTTTTCTTTTATTTTTATTTTTTCCTACTTGCTTGACATAAACATCACCTTAGAGTTTAGTGATTATATGGGATGTATAAAGTGGCATCATCAGTCGTGGATTTTGACTAAGATTAGTTCCAATCCATTGGTTATTATCTGTTTGAGCTTTTATGTATTTTAGTTGACAAAAATCAAGCAGATTTAAATATATTAATGTTTTTATGCCAGTTTTTACTCGAACTATACCCTGAAAATCCTCTAAAAAGACGACACAATGTACTAGTACAAGTTAGAAAATAGCAAGATGTTATTTATTATTTGTTTGTGAGAAAAAATTTGGTGTATCAGATCCACGATAAGTGTAACTACTACAATCACCTACGACTCCTGTCTTAACATAATTCATCTTTTAACTCCACCGAAATATGATCTCTTTTCATTATTTTCAAGTTGTAATCTAACGAATCTTGGAAAAGGGTTGAATAAACCGGCTGCAATGGCTGGCAACTATTCTGTCCTTTTCTTTTTTCTTTTTAACCTTTTTCTTCCGAGCTAAGACTACCTAAATTAATCTCAAAATGGCACAAAAGAAAGTTAATGTCTTATACGTGAGTGCTAATGCATTTCCCCACCTCCCATTTGGAAGTGGAACAACACTTTTCTTTTTCTTTTTCCTAAAGTAGAGTACGAGTAAACTAGGTTCAGTTTATATTGAAGTGTTTCTATCAAAAAGTTTAAATTTCAGAGGGTGTTTACCAACCATGATTAGAACCTTTTTGTTTTTTTTTGTTCAAAATATTGTTATATATGAGAGCTTTATACTGTAGCAACTTTTTGCTTTTCACTGTAACATGAGAGAGTTTTACACTATCTCCCTAACAAAAAGTTGATTCTAACCATGCTTGCTAAACACCCTATTAAGTGTTTTTAACCCAACCAATTAGTAAAGTTCAAAGTGTTTTAAGTCATGTAATGTGACACATGTTATTTTATTAACGGATATCATTATAATAAAGTTAATTATTAGTGTGTCAATTAAAATTTTTATTTTATCTAAAATCTATTTAACATTATTTATTTCTACCTATTTTCAAATTTTCTAAAATTTTTTATACCTATTTAATATATTGACCAAAAATACCTTTGGAACTTTCATTTAATTACAAAAATATCATTTGGCTTTAATAAAATCAATTTGATTGTCACTTGCTCACATCCCTTTTGTCCCCTATTTCTTTTCTTTTTCTTTTCCTTTTTCCTTCTTCTTTTCTCACTCTCATTTCTCCCTTTCTCTCCCTGCTCTTCATCTTCTCCCTTCTCCTTCTTACTTCCTCGGTGTCAAGGGAGATCCAAAAAGAAAATCAAATAACACCTTCTAGCTATTTTCTCTCTAGATTCACAAAACAAAGATTAAGGATTTTTGCAAACAAAATCACTAATTTTCTTCAATCTTGAGGTATTGTTTTCTAAGCAAAAACTTTAATTTAAATTTGTGTTTTAGCATGAGATTTGTGAAAAATGTGTGTTTGATGTTTGTGGGTAATTATACAACAATTTTGAAGCTTGATTTACGTAGAACTTTGTCTAAAATGAGTTTTTGAACTAGTTTTGAAAAGTTTTGATTTTTGGTTTAGATTTGTATGTTAAGTATTAAAATTTTAAGAAGGATGATCTGTATGTGTTTGAATATGATATTTCATATTTTTTTATGCATTTTCTATGTCTTGGAAGTTGATAAAAAAGGTGGTCAGATTGAATTCTAAAGTTTGAAACTCTAAAAAATGAAAAACTAGATTTCCAAAAATTCTTTAGTCGACAGGCTGGACTTGTTAATCGGCAAGCCAGACCCGTCGGTAGGTTTTGCAGGCCAAACGTTGCAAATCGGTAGGCCGTTAGTAGGCCGAACCTTACAGACCGATAGGTCGAAAGAGAGGTCTAAAATATGTAGTTTAATCGGTAGGCCGAACAACCAGTCCAAACTCATCTGTTTTTCATAGTTTTACGCTATGAAATGTTCTAAGAATTTCATATTAATGATTATAGTACACTATTAAGAATAGATAGTAAATTAACATGAGTATAGATTAGGAATTAAGTTAAAATATGGTTATTTTATACATCGTAGGACAACGAAGTACTTGCAGCTTATGTGGTGCACTTGGTATCGTGAGTTGGAAGTTATCAGAATTGTATTCGCCAAAAGGTAGGGATTTTGTTACTCATCTTTTGTGAGGTTTTGATTAATTAAAATTGATTGTTTACATTACGAGATATGTATATGATATTTTGAATGTATATGAATATTACTCATAACATAATAATGTGAAACTCGTCCTGTATTGTGCAGCGAGAATAAATTGATTTGACATGTATTGATATAATTGAAAAGCATGGTTAGGAAATACTAACTCTATGTATAACGAATGATTATGTATAGAGGAATGATAAGACGTAAAGATGGCAGTGATTACACCCTTGGGCACGAATACCTTAAAAGATAAAATAGGAGGAAGTAATGATGCTTTATTAGGTCAAAAGTCCCAAAACGCACTCTACAGAAAACGACTTGATGAGGATTCGGGGCTTAATGTCCCTTCACCGGACACTTTTGGAATGATTGTAGAGTGGTTAAGTGTGCTCATTTGAGTTTCGTTGAGTTGAGTGATATGATACTCTATTGCACGGTGGATACAAATGAGCATTATTAAATCCTGAACTAATATGCATAGAACTTGGTAAGAATAATTATAAGGTATCCACTAGAAATGAACATAATAATATTGATGAATAATGTTGAGAACCAACTAATTATGCAGGTATTAATGTGACAATAATAAAAACTTAAAAGTGAGTAATAGTTTTTTCTACTTAGATATTGTCGCTTATTTCCTTATATATTTTAATCTTTTCAAGACTCACAAAGTGTGAGGTGGCAATGGAAAAAATAGTTAAGGAAGCTATGTATCCGTATTTAGTTAAAATCTCTTCTTTTACTGAGAATGTTCTTCTTGCTAACGTAAGCATCGTATATTAGTTTTTGTGACTGTATTAAGATGTATTGAGGGTTGAAATGATGATAATGACAGTTTTAAATTATTAATTTAAAGGTGCTACATTAAACTGTGGTTTATAGTTTATATTTTTACTTTGATTTGAAAGTTCTCATTTAAGTTCTGAGCAAATTTGTTTTGAGGTTTTATTTTTATTTTTTGATCTTTATTTAATTTGTTTAAAACTGTTAAGCCCTACTTAGAAGTGTTACAAAATTTTTGGTATCAGAACCTAGGTTTGGTTAACCTATAAAGTGTAGCACGACTTTAAATATCAGTTTTTGAGATGATTTTAAAATTGAAGTTTCAATGTCATCATCAAATTGGACCTTTAGGTTGACTTATACAGTCTAGGAGGATGTCGTGACATAGAACAAGAAAAAACCTAGAATGGAAATATTAACAGTTAAATTGGTATGATAATTATATGGAATGAAATTATGGGTAGAATTCTTAAGGGAGATTCCTATAGATACAAGGATTTAAAAGTATTTTATCTCATAAGAAATGATAAGAAATACTAGGCTTGAATTGTTGATTTCAATGTTAGACATGGTTGCATCAAATTCTTCATAATTGATTTAAACCTATGTAGTGATTATGTGTGGACTCAAGGAGTACTTAAGTATCGATAACTTTTCTTGGAAGTTCTATTCACTTGAGAAATATGAGATAAGTTAGGAATCCATGGCATTGAACCTTGAGCGAGATAAATGTTAATCTTTTAGTCTGTTGAGATTTTGTAAAGTCAAAGAATGAATTTCAAGGTTGGAATATTTTTGTTGCATACATTTTTTCTAAGTGGTACGATTAGTCTTTACAAATGGATGTAATATCAAAATGACCAATAGAAGTTTCCTTTAGTAAATCATAATTCTTAAGGTACCTATGATGATTTTTGACCTTTACGATGAAAGGTTTAACTTTTAGATGTTTAAATGTGTCTTCATTACTTGAGGTTTTGTTATATGAGAAATTAAAGATTGTATAAGTGGGATTGTGAGGATTGTAGTTATCCTTAAATAGCAACATCAATGGTCTTTGCTCATTGATGTGGTCTATGTTGGAAGATAGAAAATATATTGATTTCAAGGTTAATCATGTTCAAAACCCTTGGTAGTGTTAATGGTGTATATATATTGACAAATGTTGAGTGTTAAGGATAAGATAGGAGTGCATGCATTGTTCAACAAGGTTTTGATTAAAGCAAATTATTTAACTTACAAGTGGATTTTGTTGTTATAGAATGGTTTGAATACTATTCAGAAAGACCCTTGATTATTATCAAATCGAGCTTGTTGTTTATTTTGATTAATTCTTATTTTAAGTGGGCTTCAAATTGGGCTTAAGACCTGTATAATTTAGGCTTCAAATTTCATGTTAATTGTTTAACTAGCCCCAAATGTTTTAAGGACCGAAACAACCTGACCTATTTTAGCTTAGAACATTTAGGTCTAGTCCAAATTCTGAATCAGTTCTATCTATTTAAAAAAAAACACTGTCTCTCGCACGTGGTCTCTATATGTGTCACCTATAGTAATTCAATCATTGTCTACATATACGTTTATTATGCATAGGAGCTCATTTTTTCGAGCTCACTCTCTCTCTAAACTTGTCATTCTTTCTCTAAATTGCAAATCCTCTTCCTTCTCTCTAGATCTTCTTTCTCTCTTTAAAAGAAGAAGGATTTCTAGAATTTTACAACTTACTATCTCGATTTTTCTTTTCTATTTACTCTTCTTTCATCTCATTATAGACCCAAAGTACCAATAGCTGAAAAAGTGTTTTCCATCACTTTCCTAAAAGGTTCTCAGGAGGAAATACAAGACTAGGATCACTTAGTTATGGATTCTTATGCATTTTGGCATCCTTAGAGATGTGAGGATGTTGATAGAGGGGAAGATCCGCTGAGTGACTTTAGTCAAGATATTTGTTTATCTACTATGGTCACCAATCGTAGTGTAATGAAAAAAAAAGCTCATGCTATCGCGATCACTTCTAACAAACATGGACGAGAAAATTGTAATAGTAAATGTACTTCACCTGGATTTGTGTCTATACATAGAGAGGATAAAATAAATTTCTATAGGGATAGACTTTTAAGGAGAACTTACATGATCTCTATGCTTTTCTTCAAGGTCATCTTAGGAGATGTGTTCAAGGTGCACTCTCTAAACTCTTACCTAAATTCCATGTAGAAAGACAATGTCTGAAGAATATGGCATTTCAAGATCTTGTTTGCCAAATCATAAAAAAACTGGATGGGAAATAAGTCGTCACTCTATAAAGGTCGTTAAGTGTTTGTTTGGAATAGTTTCAGTTGGTGTTCAATAATCTGTGTCTCTCTTCAGTAAAAACTATTTTGTATTCAGAATATTTACTTTTGTGTCTAGAATAATTGTGGTTATTAGATTGATACAGTAAATGTTAGGGTCTTATTTAATTTATGGTTGTCGTTCAAAAAAATGTTTATATATATATATAATAAAATATAATATCCTATCTTACACAGCACATGCTATATTGTAACATGTTTGAATTTTCAAAACTTATCCAGACATTTCGAGACTTGTGTCTCAAATTTTAAAAGTCTTACAGTAGCTTGTCATTTGTATCAATTTTCTAGATTCGGTTTACGATTGTCAAAAATTCTACAGTCGTGTCAGAGTATCTTCTATCAAACTATTTTCAATTATCAAAAGTTATACAGTTTGAGTCTAAATTTTTCAAAAGTCGATCAGGCTTTCCATAATTGTCAATATCTTTTTCTTACCTTCTTACCTGCACAATATTTTGTTTAGATATTTGGATTACTTGTTCGTCACCTACTCGCCTACCTCCTTAGTCCTTTTACACATCTATCATTTTTAAAATTTCATATAGAACTCTAAGTTCGAATGGAGCAAACATGAAACAACCAGTCATACAAACCAAATATGTCTACCTCCCAGCCAACCAATAAAATAAAGAATATCTATGTCTTCTATTGTTCCAGCCCTTGAAAGGATAAAGTCTTAGAAGCTTCAAGACACTTAGGACAAGTCTTAGCATGTAAAAGATTTAACCTAATCTATGGGTGTGGTAGTTTAGGAACAATGAGAAATGTGGCAACCACAACTAAGTCTAGTGGTGCTGAAGTCATGGGAATTATCCCTCGTCTCCCAACTAAAGGAAACCTTTGTAGGAAGACAACAGGTAGGGAAAATAGAGTTTTGGACATCCCTTAGCGACTTAAAACCATGATCGATAATTATTATGCTTTTATAGCACCACATGGTGGTCCATGCATCTTTGAGGAAATATTCATGGTTACTAGTAGGAATTTATTAGGCATTCATTCTAAACCCTTAAGACTTGAATATAAATGGTTTTTATGATGGTATTTTAAAATTTTTAGATCACGCTGTAGAAGAAAACTTCATTGTAGAGTCAAAGAGAGAAATCTTTCCTACTGCTTCAACAGCCGAGGAATTGCTAGATAAGATGCAAATCATACATCTGGAATCCAACACTATAATGTCCAAGCTTGATTGGGAGAAAGGAAGCTGAAAGTGATCATTGGATTTGAATCTCCACCTGTAATTGTTTATTTTACCCATGGCATGTACGTCTGTATTTTGTGTATCCTAAATAACTGTTCTCTTCTCTACATCTTGTATTTCTTATGGCATGCTGTTGCTAAAACTTTTAGATTCATTGACTTTAATGTCTAGATGGCTGGTGATATGGTGTATCTAATACTCTCAAAAAGCATCCCATTTAAGGTCTGATATTTTGTTTATCGATGTTTTTTCATTCTCTAAGGATGCATGATATGGCTAGTTGGTTATACAGAATGCAATGTACTCTCGAAACATATTCGCATCATGTTTGTAATGTTTAGTATTCCGTTAATATTTTGTGGAAGTGCCAAAGTTTGTTGTTGGAATCCTTTCTGGAAAAAAATATAAGTATATTATTTAGATTGAATGTTTGTGTCATGAGAGTAGCTATTTATTGAAGAATCTATCGAGTTTACTTACAACAATAGGATTCCTTCTAATCTTTTTATGTATGATTCTAATATATGATTTTAACTGAAGCGGTTAAGTTATATATTTTATGATTATGTTTTAATTTATTAATTGGAATATGACACCAATCATCTGTGACTTTTTATTACTTAGAAAGAAAAAAAAGGAGGGGGGAGGAACCCAAAGATAAAGTATACAAGAACTTCTTTGGCAATTTCTTTAATTGTAAACCACGGTCTAGAGACAGTGAAGGACTAGAAAAATGATATGATCAGCATGTGTATTTTTCTGATCAGATTCCTAAACCATAATACAGTGTTGTAAATTTAGAACCTGTTAGAAATACTCTTATTGAGGGATTTAGTATTTAGAGTAAGATTGATATTTCAAGTAAATGAATGGAGATATCATAACCCATATTTGCAGACAAATAACATTGAGGGTGTAGAGTCGAAAGCAAAATCATAACAGATTTGTGATTTTTACTAGTATCATTAGATTTGAAATTTCAAGGACAAAATTTCTTTAAGGAGGGTAAAGCTATGACATCCCGTTATTTTTCTAATGGATATCATTATAATTAAATTAATTATTAGTGTACCAATTAAAATTTTTATTTCATCTAAAATCTATTCTATATTATTTATTTCTATCTTTTTTCAAATTTTCTAAAATTTTTCTATACCTATTTAGTATATTGACCAAAATACTCTTGGACTTTCATTTGATTACAAAAATGCCATTCGGCATTATTAGAATCAAAAGTCTCTGAAGGAGACTTGATTATAACCTGCTCCTATCACTTTTGTCCCCTCTTTCTTTTCTTTTTCTTTCTTCTTCTCTAACTCTTGTCTCTCTCTTTCTCTCCCTGCTCTTCATCTTCTTCTTTCTCCTTCTTAATTCCACGGTGGCTCAATCAAGGGAAGTCCAAGAAGAAAATCAAATAACATCGTCAAGTTATTCTCTTGCTGGATTCACAAAACAAAGATCAAGGATTTTTGCGAGCAAAATCAATAATTTTCTTCAACCTTGAGGTAAGGTTTTCTAAGCGAAGACTTTGATTTAAATTTGTGTCTTAGCATGAGATTTGTTAAAAATGTGTGTTTGATGTTTGTGGGTAATTATACAACGATTTTAAAACTTGATTTACATGAATCTTTGTTTGAAATGAGTTTTTGAACTAGTTTTGAAAAGTTTTGATTTTTGGTTTAGATTTATACGTTGAGTATGAAAATTTTAAGAAAGATGATTTATATGTGTTTGAGTGTGATATTTCATAGTTTTTATCCATTTTCTATGTCTTGGAAGTTGATAAAATGGATCAAATTGAATTGTAAAGTTTGAAACCTTCGAAAATAGAAAACTAGTTTTCTAGAAATTCTTTTGTCGGTAAGCTGGACTTATCAATTGGCAGGCCAGACTCATCGATAGGTTCGGCAGGCCAAACGTTGTAGGCTGAACCTTACAGATTGGCAAGCCAAAAGAAAGGTCTAAAATGTGTAGTTTAATTAGCAAGCCGATCGGGCAGTCCTAACTCATCTATTTTTTATCGTTTTGCGGTATAAAACGTTCCAAGGATCTCATATTAATGATTACGGCACACTAATAAGAATAAATAGTAAATTAACATGACTATAGATTAGGAATTAAGTTAAAGTATGGTTATTTTATACGTCATATGATAACAAAGTACTTAGAGCTTGTGGCGTCCGGCCCGAGTGTACTCCCTTAAGCCTCCATAGGACCCACCTTGCGGGGCTTCCGGACTTATGGCTCTTATTGGTAGACCATCCCCGTGCCGCCTACTCATCCGTACTGTCCCCTCTGGGGCCCTCTGGCCCCTCAGGGTTTTCTTTCGCGTCCCTTCGGTTCGAACCTCAAACCTCCCTTAAGAGGTTCTTATTTCCTTCTCGATGACCAATGGAGCTAGTAGCTCAATTGGTCCTCGAGAAGGAAATAAGAACCTCTTAAGGGAGGTTTGAGGTTCGAACTCAAGGGACGCGAAAGAAAACCCTGAGGGGCCAGAGGGCCCTAGAGGGG
>CAMOHE010031836.1:0-12735 GCA_946598075.1 Artocarpus hirsutus
ATGCATATTCTCGCATTCTACACCTACCATCTCATGCTGTAGGTGGGAAGGGTACTTACTTATTTTTGCGCACCGCAAAATAAACTTCGTTCTTCGGTCTCCTAGACTCCTAGGATCCTGTTGGCCAATTACGAAACTTATTAGCCAATTTTTAATACGTTTCATCACAAAATATTCATTACGTAATTGTTCGAGTTGTACAACTATACACAACTCTATAAATACTAATTTCCTTATTTATGCTAAATTCTACCCTATCGTCACTTACGAAGAGTGAAAATCTTCCTAATCACTTTATTTTCTTACTTAAGGCCCTTCTAGAGCCTTTCGAGTTATTAAGACAAAAATGACGATTTTGCCCTCCGTGGCCTTACTGACCTATTTAAGCTCGATACCGTTCTTTTAAATAAAAACGACCACACATTAATTTCAAAATAATGTCCTAGTGGCTCAAAACCCTTTATTTCACACTTAAGCCCCATTTTCATAAAACTTTACGATTTAGCCCCTCGACTGAAAATTGTGACAATTTTGCCCCCGGAGCTAAAATTTTCTCTTTACATCAAAAATCCCTATTTTTCATAAGAAACACTATTGCTTGAACTACCATACCTCAAATCATTTTGAAAAATGACGTTTTTGCCATTTTATCATATTTTCACTTTTAACAAATTCTTGAAAATTCGAAAACTCACAAACGGTTGAGTTTTTTAACGAACCGTCCATGATGCCTACAGTTTCATCGAGATCTACGACTTTCATGTTTTAACTTTTCCCAAAATCTCACTGTACAGGGGTGTTTTCGGCTGTTTTTCATTTCTGTCGAGAAAGAAAGTTTTCTTTCAATTTAGTCCCTTGGACGTTTTTGTCAAATCCCTTTTCAAAACTTTAAATCTGCCCCTACAGAGTCTATTCCATGGCTTACTCAGGTTATTTCCATGCTCAAACCTCACTTTTACACAATTTAATCATAAAATTACAAAAATACCTACCATTTTATGCAAAAATTGTCATTTTGCACCTTAAATCAAAATTTCATCATCTAAACAGGTCTCTCATCATATACACATGTAATTCCATCAACCATAAGCTTAAGAACTCACATGGATTTGAGAAAACAAAAATCCAACAAAATTTCAAAACTTTGAAAACCAAAACTTACCAAAATAACCTCTTTTTGATTTCTAGCCTTGAAATCCCTTTTGATTTGCCTCTAAGCCTCCTTTTCATGCAAAAATAACATGGGTTAACATCTCCCCTTCAACCCATGAAAAATCCCTTGAAAACTCAATAAAAAGTTTAGAATTTTACCTTAAATCTTGTAAAAATCCTTGGGGCTTGCTTCTAAAATTGTTTTGGGGTTATTTTTGCAACTTTTGGGGTTGAGAAATTTTTCTTGAAGCCTTCATCTATGGCTGCTGAAGCTTGTGGGGGAAGGAAGAGTGAAATTTTTGTGATAACATGCATTAAATGCAAGCTTATCACATTTGGTGACTCATGGTAACTTTTATGGTTACCCCTAGGTGTCTTCTTGCTATTGTGCCACATTTCAAGCTTTGGTGGCCCAATCAAATTCAATTGGGTGTCCACTTTGTTGGGCCCAAAATTCACACAGTGTAATTTTTTGTCACGCAGTATTTTCTATCCTTAGACTGTATAAAAATATTTAACTTACTTTTCGTTCACTTTTGGAGGCCAATCATAACGTTTTTCATATCTGTGTTTTCACTTAGCAGTATTCTTATACTGCTTTGGCCTCCTTTCTACCCCAGATTAGGGTTCGAACAACCTCTGTGTCCTAATTGCATTCTAGTCGCTCATTCGTTTATACCACAATTTCACAATTAATTGTGATATAAAATTCATTTTATGGATATTATTCACAGATTTTTGAATAATTCAACTCTTAAAATCTGTATTTTACCATATCCAACATTTCATCATATTTCCCATAAAATATGCAATCAATGCCGTTTATTCATACTTTATCGTAATTTTGTACAAAAATTACAACTTTTACAAAAATCACATTTTTAAAAATTAATTCATTAATTAAACCCAATAAAATATTAGGTTTTGTTAATGACATTTTCTCGGTCATTACAAAAACAAACACTGGAAATGTCATTTTGGAGTTAAGATTCTAGTTTTTAACATCTTATATATAGTATTTTAATTTTGCAACAACTCAAACATTCCTAGATTTTAAAATGTTTTAAAAAGGGTCTTTAAAGTTTCCTTTTAGAAATCGAAGAGAGTGAAAAAACCCTCTAAATACAAAACCATAACTTAGATCTAACCCCTTTCATGTTCAACATGTATATTAAAACTACATCCATAAAAACTCACTATAACTATAACGCAAACATAAGTAAAAATTATTACATGCCAACATCTCTAAAACAAAACAAACTTAAAAAGAGAAAAGTTTAATATTTATACCCTTAAAAAATCTTATTCTTCTCCTCGAGGGATCCAACCAAAGCTTCCTTCTTTGTCTAAACTTTTGGCTAGTGATTTTCTGGGAGGTGAGCAAAAAAAATTTGAGAGGAAGAGAGGTAGAAATCAAAGAGGAGAAATTTTCATTCTTTAAGGTATGGAAAGAAAGGAGGCAAAAACAACCTCTTAGTAAAGACGAGTCCTTATATAGACAAAGTATGTAATTAAACTTAATTTTCTAACTTGGTTTTCAGGCTTCTAAATAAGCCTTAAAAGTGCAAAAATCATGTCTAAATGAAGCTTAATATTAGCACCATTTCTAGTGGAGAAGGAAGAGAAAATTTTCCTCAATACTTTTTGTCATGTCCAACTTTAATGAATAGTGCAAAGTAAGGTTGTCTTTGAGAACAAGATCCACTTTTTGTTGAACTTTGTTGACTCTTAGCGACTTTGTCTCCAAGTTTCTCCAAAGCAGATAAAACTTCATCTAGTTGAGGGAAGCAAACTAGCTAGTAGGAAATTTTGGTATTATCAGGTTTGCCGGATGCAGTCTAGGACTAATATCAGATAAGTCAATATTGGTATAAAACTCAAATAGTGTAAAAACTGAATTGTTTTTAAATCTTAAATCTATTCCTATACTACATAAACATAATCTTGACGTTTTCTTCATTTGAGCTCGCTATTGACACATTCTTGATAGTGTTGATTTCTGAACTCGAATAGCATTTTCAACGAAAATGCTATTCATATAACTTCGATTCTTAACTAGTAGGCAATTAAGGATTTACTGGGTGTTGGAGTGTTTCTTGGTACACTACTAATATGATAGAAAATTCTTATAATTTGAATTCTCAAGTTATCTATGGATGGAAATTTCTTCCGCCTTAAATTGTAGTAGAAATTATCAACTGAATCATTTGGCCATATAAAAAAATAAAATTTTTAATATTTACTATAGAATTTTGGAGTATCTGCATTAATTTCATTAATCCTTCAATCACAAAGATCACACACGGTGTTTTTAGAAAAATTCTAATGTAAGTATTTAAATTCCTGCAAAACTTTTGAGTATTTCTTGACGCGCAATGGTATTACATACTACAGAACGTGTGCTCATAAGCTCTAAACTTGTGCTTGTTAAGAACTTAACCGTGTAGTTATGAAAAAAATCTTTAATTAATTATATTTATTAATTACTTGGATTTTCTGCCTGTTACAGTTATATAAAGGAATAACATATTTAAATGTGTCATAAACTAATATAGAGAATGTAAATGGGCCAATAATTAATTGTCCACTTAAGAACCTTGTTTTAAGTAATTGACTAAATAGATATCCTATCCTGTGACTTTTTGCCATTTACTAGTTATTCCAAGTCAACAAAGGTGGATAATTAATTTAAGCAATCCAGGCTCCAGCTGACAAGCGTTCCAATTTTAATTACCTCATTTGCCCCTGAACTTTTCTTCACCCTAAAACTAGTCCTTATAATTAATTTTGTCCCTATCAAAAATGACTCTTGAAATTAAATATGTATCTCACTCAAGGTCTATCTATTAAATTTTTGGATGAAAAATGTTAAATTGGTTGTCTACTTTGAGCCAGGATTTAAGGTTGCCGAACTGCTCACTGCTGCAGCTTCAGTTCAATTCCCGATTTTTCTGATCTGTCCGTGTTGTCTTCAGGCCCTGCGTGAGTTAACGACAACACTAATGATTAAGGCTACTCTGCGATTTTGCAAAGTTCCCACAAGAATGTTAACCTAATTAGGTGGTGAAAAGGAAAAAAATGAGGGGAATAAATAAAAACTCAATTCAGTTAAGTAACGACGATGTAAGTAGAGTCGATACAAATTCTTGCTCAACAAGTTATCAACATTAGCAAGAGAAACCTACCAAGTGACAATCTCACTAGCCATGACATTATGTGGTTTTGGTGGCAGGCCAAGCAGCCAACGATTTATAGAACACAGAGATTAAAATCAAGTATACTTCTACGTTTTAAATATTACGTAACGTTATTGTTATCCACAAAAAGAATAGATTAATCCTTGTTGGGACCAAATTTTGTCATTCCCAAACAACAAATTACTGACTTTATTTCTGAAAAGATCTTACAAAGTTCATGCTTCTAAAACCTCTCTCAATGCACAAAAAATCTGAAATAGAATTGTTAAAGTATGGTGACCTGAATTTAGTTTAGTCCGACTTAAAAAGCTCGCGGTGCTACAATTTGTGATAAAAAATAAAAGTGAAATTTTTCATGAGATTTGTGGTGGTAGCAGAAGAATCGAGGCCCGATCCCGTAGCCTATCGCTGAAAAATTTGACTATTATCGGGGATGCTATGAAAAATTTGGTAGTAAATTGCACTTCTGCATATCTTTCTTATTCGTTTTAAGAAATCAAGATGCTATATATATTACTTAAAAGTCAATAGTGATAAAATACTAATCACACATATATAACATAATAATATGTGTCAGACTATTTTGTAGTTGGTTTGCGTGGTCCAATAATTAAGAAGTCATTGATGCAACATGTGTTCGTAACGAAACGGATATCAATCTCCAACGACTTCTTTGCCATGTATTACTTCCAAGTCAAGAAAGTCGGCTAATATCCACCAACCAGCTTTGGGATTTAACAAGACCTTGACCTTAACAATTCCAGATCAATCCAGCGTATAATTTGTCCCACCAAATGCCCGTAAGAAGATAACTCGGGCCTACACTGGACAAAGAACTTTTTTTTTTTAATTTTGAGAACATTGTTTTGAAACTTTTTAAAGTTGAAGATTTTGATATAATTTATTAAAAGTAGCAGTAAAAAAATTACTGTTAAATTTTTTTTAGCCATACAGTTATTTACTATAAATATTTTCAAAACCTGATCTTTAATTCAATGAGTTTTAAAAAAGTATTATTTACTACGATTTCTCCTTTTTAATTTTTGGGTAACGTTTATGCCCCTGAACCATTTTTTTCCTCTCTCTCGAAAAAATGATTCTTGAAGTGAAATGATGTCCTCCGAGGGTTAAGAATGATGCCGATAGGGATCATCATTCTTCACTGCATGCCACTGCTCACCTCAGCGGTTTTGGTTCACTTTCTGATTTTTTTTTTTATTTTTTTTCTGAACTGTCCCGTGTTGTCTTAATGCCGGACGTGATTTATGGGCATAAATTTTCATTTAGGCTACTCTGCTATTTTCCAAAGACCTCACATGAATGTACAAGATATAACGCAAGATATTTGTAAAGCGGATTAAGTGGCCTAAGACGAAAATGACAGAAAGAAATCAAAATTCACCTCAGTTCAAACGTTGTTTGATAAGCAATTTCCCAACAATTGTACTAGAAACCTACAGTATTACAATCTCATCAGCCATGAAAATAGATTAGGCCTCATCGGCCCTCCAACACTGACATGGTTACATTGTTTGTTGGAGGTGACTCCCGACATTCTTGTGGTAGATCTGTTTCCATGAAGTTGCCTGGCTTTTTTGGATGAGGTAGCTCGCTTTCACTGCTAAACATCACAACTACAGATGATATGCTCGGTCTATCCGCAGGACTTAGTTGCACGCATAAGAGACAGACGTGGATGCAACGCAAAGCTTCAAATGAATCATGCAAATCCCTTAAGCAAGCATCAAGCAGTTCAATTTCCTTGCCTGCCTTCATCAATGTCCATGACTATAATATTTTTAAGACAAAAAGTCATTCTGTTTTAATCGAGTAAATTCTTATCGGGTACAAACTGAAAGAAACTCACAATTGTTCAAATTATTCTTATAAAAAGGATTCTTTGAGAAAAATGAAACCCAACTATTTAAAAAAAAATGGAAAAGGATCTCTCTAATATGTCCAAAGATAAAACTGCCACTTCACGACAAGGCCACTGATCTTTAGTTTAGCGGAAAATGAAGGTCGTTGTCCACAAATACTATTTCCAATTTTACAAGTAGATTTCAACCACATTTCAAAGTTGTCTATGCAACATACTCATCATCAAAACTGAAATTGGTTTTCGTTAGAGTTCAACATGTCCAAGCAAGAATGCAGTTGTCCAACACTTACATATCCAGTGAGCGTGAGGCTGTTGTTTTGTGGGTGAAAGACTCTGTTTCTCTTTCCACTTACAATCTCCAACATCATTATACCAAAGCTAAAGACATCAGATTTGATTGAGAATTGGCCATTGAAAGCATATTCTGGTGCCATATAGCCACTGCAAGCACATAAAAGACAACAGCTTAATTAGCTTTAGAAACAAGCATCCAAAGGCAAAATTGTTATAAAACTTAAACCTTAATAAAGAATCTCCTTTATTTGGAAAAATAAAGAAGTGTACTAAAATCAAATACAGAGCATTTTCTGAGAACTCACTATGTTCCCACTACTCTATTTGTATTTCCTTCTAGCTAATCTCCTCCAAAAGTTCTAGCCATACCAAAATCTGAAATTTTGGGATTCATCTCAATATCTAGCAAGACATTACTGGCTTTGAGATCTCTATGTATTATTCTCAATCTCGAATCCTGATGAAGGTACACAAGACCCCATGCAATACCACAAATAATTTTGAAGCGCTTAGGCCAATCTAGCAGTTTACCTTTAACTTGATCTGCAAAATATCTTCCTCAAGTTCATATAGGTTATTAAACAAAATAATGTTGACAACATACAAATATTTATTGTTCTATTAATTTTGATAACTTCATTAATTATCCCAACTGCATGAGTTAGCATTGCAAGATTCGGATGGATTCTAACCGAAAATGAGAAAGTCGAGGCTTCTGTTTGGCATATATTCGTAAACTAACAATTTCTCTTCAACCTGAATGCAGCAACCAAGAAGCTTCACAAGATTCCGATGCTGCAGCTTCGCAACTAGAGCTACTTCATTTTTAAACTTGTTTACTCCTTGTTGAGAGCTCATGGAAAGTCTTTTCACAGCAATTTCTTGTTCGTCTTCTAACTTACCCTGAAAATTCATGTCAAAAGAAAGAACAGGCAAAATTCATTCCATCATCCGTAATAATTTTCAAAATTCATTCCATCATCCGTAATAATTTTTCTTTCATTATATTATTAATAAACTAGCATACAAAAAACTTACTTTGTATACAGGTCCAAAACCACCTTTTCCAAGCTTATTTTCTATAGAAAAACTATCTGTGGCAGTAGCTATTGTTGAAAGATCAAACAACGTAAGTTCCAATTCTAATTCCCGGCCCCCATTGTCAGGAGTTATTCTCCTATTATTACCTGTTTTCAATAATATAGCCAGTAACAAGAATAGATTTCATATTGCATGTTGATATGATTCCAACTAGAAACAATAATAGCTTTCAGAAGTTCAATTCTACAATTTTTCCATAAGTTTCTTCTTTTACAAACCCATTGGTAAGAATTCACCCTTGCAAAACCAGCTTACAAGAGGAGGGAACCCGAGGGCTTATAAGCCCATTAGTCATCTTATTATTATCACGCATGGGACTTTTAATATCTAACATCTTCACAGATGATCAGGATAAGCATCCTATTACCTTTTAATTTCCTCCTGCCAATGTAATAGCCAGCTGAGAAAATACCAGATACCACGGCAACAACACTTGCAACAATCACGGCCATTATATCTTGCTCAGCTTTAGCTTCAAGTTGTTTCAACAAAAACAAAACATGAGTAAAGTCAATAAGCTTGATTTTTGCTTTTTTAACAAACTTAGTACTTAGCACATACCTGACTCTGAAGCTATTATTCGAACGTAGAAATCCTGTCCACCACCTGCACCTTGTTTAATATCTATTAAATCACCAAACCAGATGACGCAACCACTGCCTTCACCTCTGATATCTGTGTTTGTGTAAGCCGTACAAGAACAGTTGCTCAAGCATTTAGCCTTGCATTCCTTTAGGCTCAAACTTGCGTTCATCCAAGAATTTGTAGTATCTGGGAGTTTCAGATCAGAAAGTTTCATAAATTTTTCTTTATCTTTCTCCTGGCAGCTCAATGGACTAATCCGTAGACATCCTTCAGACCAGTCCATTGAACTCCACTTGTCCTGAATCTTGGGCTTGAATCCTTTTAGGCATCGGCAGCTTGGACTGCTGCTTATATCACAAATTCCATTAGCTCCACGAACGCCATAGTTATCACAGTAGTCTCTAGGTAGTGACACATAAGCCCTCCAATTTTGATCTGCATCAATCCATGTAACGTGTTGAAGCATGCTAGTGAGTTGGTTTACAACTACAATTGAGATCACGGACTTATTCTTGACATTGTGTGTGTAATATATTTCATCATCGTTGTAAACATAGTCGAGACTGTAGAGTGAGTTTGGCGTTGGTTCTATGATGCCACTGAAATGACGGCCATTCCAAGGTCCACTACGAAAGAATTTTGCAGTGCCCTTCCAAAGAGAAGGTTCAGGGAATTCCTGAAGCTGTGGATCAAACTCAACCCCAAGAGTGAGTTTTCCAGTAAAAGGGTCCTCTGTATTCTTCCACGCCGATAGGCAACGCTTATGACCAGTCCTCAAATCCAACCCTATTTTCATGCCCGGTAACACTGTATTTGAAGATAGTCAAAGCTTTGCCATAAATATGTCCCTAAGTTAGAATCTTCCCGATCTCTTAGTGCAAAATTTCCAGAATCTAGAAGTTGTGCTATTGGTGTCTGAGCTTCACTAAACGAGCTCGTAGACCAAAGAACACTCTTATTCTGACACAAGAGCACAAGACTCCCAGTACTATTGATCCTAAGCAAGCCCGATGAATCGTTAATCGGGTTGCATCTGTTTGCAACCCAAACAACAGTTTGAACTGGGATGTTCTTGTACCAAATCCCCACGTAACGTTTCTTGGAAGATCCCGGACTGAAGAAACCAAGCTCAAAGATTCCTTCTTTAGAAACCAGAGTTTCGCCATCACTGATAGATTGGAATAGATTGATGCTATCAACATTAGAAAAAGTTGTATGGAAGAGATGGAGGGAAACAAGAGTGATAAGAACAAAAGTAAAACTGGCCATTTGTCCCTAAATGAGCATTCTCTACCGAGAGGATACAAAAATATAATAGAAACCTTTGATTCAGAATATACCTTGAAGGACACGGCAAACTATTGACTAGGATTTTTCATCATAATACACTTTACTCAAACTTGCAAGCTTAAAACATATACTTGAGTCCAAAGCATCATATAATGAGACAAAGATGTGTCACCGCTTGAACTTGAATGAATACTATAATCAGTATAGGAAAAGCCAAAATAATAATAATAATAATAATAAAATTAAATAATAAACTAAGAACATGTGCCAAAATTCAAAGTTCAAGATCAAACGGCGGCCTGCCCATAGTTTAGGATCTTCTATTAGTACACTACTTTTGACTATCCAATCAAATTGAAAACATGAAATAAAAATAACAAAAAAAAAGCACGCAACGACGCAAAAGGTCCGGCAGTTTTTTTTTTCCGACAAGATTGACAACAGAGGTTGAGTTCTAAGAAAACAGAGGAAAATAAGAGAACCCATTTTCTCAGCAACCAACCAAAACATAATCAACGCAAACAATGAAAGTCCAGATATCCAACCACCCGAAACCTGACAGATTACCTGAACCAGCATAAATACGAAAGTTCACTCAGAAGTCTCTTCCGTGTCCCTCAGAAATTCCAAAGATTGAAAAAAAAAAAAACCCAGAGAATTGCTTTGATGATTACGGAGAATTTCTAACTCAATCGCCCTTCCGTTGACGAGGTCGTGGTATCTGCTGTGGGCCAAAGACAGACAGAGGAAAAGGGTTTCAGAAAGAGAGACCGGAAGGAATGGAAGAAAATGAAAGAAAAATGAAAACGACATGAATAGAAGAACAGAATGAAAGGCGTTACAGCGGAAAACGACATCAAAGCATCACGGCAGAAAACGACATCCTTGTTAAACGACCATGGTGATGGAACAGAAATCTGAGATGATTTTTTCTTTTTTTTTAAGGTAATCCAACGGATGGTCCAAATCTATCTGTCCAGTCCTAACCTTTGAAAAGGCTTAGGTCCGTCTTTAATCTATTAATTGATTCTAGTTAGGTTAGTCTTTAATCTATTAATTTATTTTAGTTTTAATTAAGCGTTAATTATTTAACCAAAAAAAAACTTTTAAAGAATGATTTATCTATTTCTCAATCTATATTGTATTTTTACAAACTGTAAAAATATGTTTTGAATTTTAAAAAAATTTCAATTTCATTCTTATTGATAAAAAAAATTTAAAAAGCATAGTTGTCCATAAATAATTATGAAAAATATTTTATAGGTTTAAAAAAAAATCTTAAAACAAAATATTAAATTTAAAAAAAGATATTAAGTTTTATGGCATTTTAAATGAAATTTTTTTAAAAAAATTCAATAAAAAAGATATATTTTAGAAATAAATTCGTCCTATTGATAATATCTTTGTCTTATATCTAGGTTTTTTTAGTCAAAAAGTCAACAACTGGTAAAATTTAAACAAGTTTTTCAAATTCAAATAATATCTTTTTAGTTTTTGAAAATAGAAGGATTGATTATAAAGTGATTAAAATTAAAAGATATAATTCTGTAATTAACCTAACTTTTAAAATGTCCTATTTTAACCCCTAATCTATTATATCTATTATTTTGTTTCACCTTTTCTCCTTTTATTTTTCCGGTTCCTGATTTAACAATGCATATGATCATGCAAAAGCATGTTTGCTATGATCATGCAATACAGTAAATATTATCGACCCCTGAATGCTGTTACGGTCAATAGTGTTTTTTGAAGATGACTGTGTCTTTTTGGACACAAGTTCTCTTTCTTGTGAATCGGTTCCCATGAAATAGCCTGGTATTTTTGGAAGAGGGATTGTCTTTTCTCTTGTGGTTGGATATTAGGCTTCCTGAGTTAGTTTATAGTTCTAGAATTGTACGCCTAAAAACCTTGAGCTGAGAAGATGTAACTTACTCAATAGAGAATTCCTTTATTCCTCTGTCTCCTTCCTTTTTTCTATCTTACAATTACAACCACCGTCTAAACCACACAACCACCGTCTAAACCACATAGGTTCAAAATTATCAGCTCAAACCATATAGTTTTGAACCTGCATACCTAACAAACTGTTTATTTATGGCAGGTTGTTGAATTGACAGTTTAAATTGTCGACCAAAGTATTCAAATATCAACATCGGTCTTGCAAAGAGAATAGGAGTTCAAGGAAAAGCTGCAACCTTTGCTGTTATTAGCTATACTTCTTCCATTTTGTACCCCGTCTAAATGGTGCCCTGTCTAGTTATTAGCTACATATATTACTACCCGGCACTTCTTAGGAAAATTTCCACTTGATCACTAGCCCCATTCTTTTCATGATTGTACAACTATCATATATGACAAGTCAAGACATGCTTGCTATGATCATGCAATAGGCCTTATCGACCCCCAAACGTTGTTACGGTCATAGTGTTCTTTGAAAATGAGTTTGACCTTCTGGAGACGTATTCTCTTTCTGGTGAATCAGTTCCCATGAAATAGCCTGGTGGTTTTGGATAAGGCAGCTCGCTCTCACTACCTAACATGAGAATAACAGATGACATATCGGGTCTATCAATAGGGTGTTGTTGCACACATAAGAGGCCAATGTGCATGCAACGCAACACTTGTTGCAGATCGTCGTATGAAACCCTTAAGCGTAGATCAATCAGTTCAAATGGCCTTCCTTCGTTCAGCAACGTCCATGCCTATATATATCCAGAAAGAAAGTGTCATTTGTCAGTCTAACAACATATGGATCCAAATAAGAAATGAAAGTTTTTGAGACTTACATGTCCCATAAGTGTAAGGTCGTATTTCTCCTGGTGGAAGCTCATACTTCTCTTTCCACTTATAATCTCCAATACCATTATGCCGAAGCTAAAGACGTCGGATTTTGTTGAGAATAGACCGTTGAAAACATATTCCGGTGCCAAGTAGCCGCTGCATGCGGAACATGTTATCCAAAAATAAAATGCCATCATATGCAGTGGTGGATATACAACCGTGTGGTATGCGCTACTATTCAAATTTTCTACTTTCAACAATTACGTGCAAAATATATCTAAATTCTCAATTGTTTTTTATTAAATAAAGGAAAATTTAAGTTATGCCTCGACTCATTAATGAAAGCATATAACTTTAATCTCATTCCATATTAAATTGTTCTTATACTTTTCATATATTCTGCCCCCGCTATAAAATTTTTCTAGCACACCACGCCTCATGTGGAGTATGATA